>NW_010589688.1:534734-548310 GCF_000705375.1 Tinamus guttatus
CGCCTCCCCCTTTTGCCCCCCCAGGAAAGGAACCCCCGGACCTCCCGTCGGGGCAGCGGGCGGCGCTACTAGAAATCGCAAATCGCCGTCTCCGTGTTCCCCCCCACCACCTTTTTTTCTTTTTTCCTCCTAAAACCACCGCTCCCTAATGGCCTGTCTCAAGCCCTCTTCAGGAGAGACTTTTTAATGTTTATTGCTTTTATATTTACTTTTTTTTTTCCACAGCCAAGTCCCTGCGTTTCTCCCTCTCTCCCCCGCGCTTCCTGCGCGCACTTGCTTGATCCCTCTCCGCGTCCCGTGGGGCTTTAACTCCTCGCCCACGTCGGGGGGACACACATGGGGAGCGCCCGGGCGTTTGGGGGGTTTCCCCTGGCCTGCGCCCCCGACGGCGCCGTTTCGGGGCGCGCTGCGCTCCGGCCGCGCTCTCCTCAAAACGGATGGAGCCCCCTCGGGCATCCCCCGGCCCTGCTCCCGCGCCCTCCCCGCCGCCGCTGCCCGGGGCATGTGCACAGCGCCAGCCGCGCCTTCCCGATGCCAAAATCCCGGGAAGTTGTTTCCTGCGAAATGCGCGTCCAGCGCATCGCACGCGCTCCATAAGACCGCCGCCAGAGCGCCGACGTTCCCCAAACGCAGCCCCTGCTTTTGTCTGCCTTTTTTTTTTTTTAAAAAAAAATGATAATAATATTATTATTTTGTTTATAGTTGACTTTAGTAGAAGAGTCAAAGCAAGCACTGTGGACAAGACCCACAATGTTAGGAAAACATATCTCCCTAACAGGGAGAAATGAGAAAAGTGACCGTAAGTCTGAAGCTTCAGTCTGTTGCAGGCCTTCTCACACCTAGAAGGTCCAAAGTGTAGAGGAGAATCATAGTAATTTCCAGGGAAAGAAGATCTAATTCTCCACAAAAGGACACTGCTGATTCTCTTTGTTCAAGTCACTCCAGGTACAGCTCCCAGATTTAAGGCTCCTGCTAAGATCCATTGTCACTTCCTTCCTGTCCCCAAGGTTCTCCCCCAGTGCATGCCTCTTACCCTAGAGGAAAAAAAAACAACAAAAAAACAAACAAACAAAAAAATCCAACACACACACCACAAGTTGAAAACTCAAGCAGTAGCAGCACCAAACTAGACTGAGGACTCTAGGGACAAATATAGGACTGACCTAAAGAAATAGCAGTCAGAAAGCTACCAGGTTACCAGGCCCACGAGACCCCCACTTCCACATTTTGCATGGGTCCAGTTCATATTTGGAGTATTCTTGATTTCTACTCATTCTCCCCTCACAGTGCATCTTGTTAAGCTTTACCTGGCGAGGTGCAAGAGCACTGGGGGAATTATCATCCTGCAGGATGCTGAGGGGCGAGCGTCCAGTTCCACCAGATGTTACCATGATTTTGCTGCTGGTCTTGCGCCTTATTGGTTTGCTTCCTAGTGAGTGAAGAACAAGTCAGTAAGTCACCGCAAGCCTAGAGGACATGAAGTTTTTCCTGACTTCATGATCTAGTCTACCTGCCTGCACAGAAGAGCATCAGCCACCCCGAGGAGGAGGGCGACCTGGCCGACATCAAGTCCTCCCTCGTCAACGAGTCCGAGATCGCGCCCAGCGCCGGCGGACACGAGGTGCGGGCTTGGGCCGGGGGGGTCCGGAGAGGGTTTGGGGCACCGTCCTCTCCCTTGCCTCGAGAAACGCACCCCGAACCCGCCCGACGTCCCCCAACATGGCCCTTCTTCGTGAGGGGAGAAAGTTGCCGCGCGTCCCCGGCGGGGCAGGAGCGCCCTGAGGCGCCCCCCGCACCGGAGGCTTCAGAGGGAACCTCGAGGCGGGAGGGTTGCCCCAAACCGCCCGGTTATTGCCCAGAACTGCGCTCAGAGCAACTTCGGGGCGAGCCGCCGCGCTCTCACCTCATCCGCTCTTCATTTGTTTTATTTCTGTTTTATTCCCCCCCTAGACCTCATGCTGCGGGCAGCCTGGCTTGCAATATTGGCCGCAGTGTTGCGTTAGCAATCAGAGTTTCTGAAAGCCGAAGCTCGAAATATCTTCTTTTTCCCCTCTGAATCAAGCCCCTCTCGTGCAGCGCTTCTGCTAGGAAAGCTTTGGAAAGCCGCCTAGTTATCGGCGCCGGAATGAGGCGAGCACTTGTGCCGGCGTCTCTCCTACAGTTGCCTTCAAAATGACTTAAGAGGAAAAGCAAAGATGCTTATCGTTGTCGTAACTTTTCTCCCCTTCTCTGTCCTTTTCAGGAAGAGCTAGTGCTGTTAACAGCAAACGAACATCCATAAAATGACTCCCTGCTTTTTTGTTTTAATGTATTTATTTTTATGTATGTATTTATTTATTTATTTTTCCTGCTTGCTTCTTAATGATGGCTTCTCTGTGGTTAGGTTTCCAGGCAAACCCAGGCGCCAGACTCCTACCATGATAAAGGCAGAGAGCATCCCGAGGAAGGTGAGAGCCCGCACCGTATGCAGCAGGATGCGGATCCCTGTGGAAAACACAAATCCCATCTCTTTTTCGGGAGCTCGAGGGGGGTGGTGGTGGAGCTGTGCCGCGCTCTCAGAGCTTGCTCTGAAAGGCGACGAGCTGCAGCGCGTTTATCTTGGGTGACCAAATGGCATTTCGGTTGTTTAGAAACTGATAAGTAGGCCAAATGGATCATTTGCGGAAGAAATAACTAATTTTAGGATATCAGCTCAAGCACATCTATCTCCTCACTCATGCAGCACAGCTGAGTTGTGGCATTCAGAAGCTGTATGACGCCTTTTTCTTTCTTAATCAAAGTTAGGATTTCTAACTGCATCGTATCGCAAATCCCATATAAAGACAGATCCTTGCCAGGGCTCTCTGGTGATTGTACTCCAAATTAGCCACTAATCAGCTGAAAAGCAGCAGTGTTTGGGTGTTTTGGCAGGTAGTGGGGTGGAGAAGGTGTCTCTCCATCCTTGCACCCCTCAGAGGCTGGAGCTGTGAGTGACTGGTAGCTCATAGGGATGGTTGACGCTTCACCCCCCTCCCTGCCTTTCTCCGTGCAGAAAGTGGGGCCAAATTCCTTGTTTTCCACCCAAAGCAGCGCTCCTCACGTGGCTCCCCTCTGCACTCAGGTGCCACATGTGCTCAGCAGCCTCCTCCTGCCCCAAATCACGAGGGTATCGCTGCAAGCAGCCCCTGCCCGCTCGTCCTTGTCAGGGAGCGTGGCCAGAGCGGGTCCTTGGTGGCACACACTGCTCCTGCCACTTACCATTGCCCTGTCCTGCCTTTCCTCACAGCAGTGCCGCAGATCCATCCTAGTGGTGCGCCTGCATCTATAAATCCAGGAGGAATATATGTAAAATGGGGGAAAGCAGCTCCCTGAGAAGCGTGGTGTCGCTACTGGAGGGGCTGCCCACTTGAATGGCAGCTAGCAAAGTAAAAGGATTGCAAAATATTTTTTTTTCCCCTCACACTTTTTAAGTGTGAATTCCTCACTAAGCATGCTTGCTCCTTTAAGAATTAAGTCTTCTTTAAACTAAAAAAAAATGAAAAAAGTTATGTGTTGTTGCACAGGCCACTTTCTGTCAGAAGCAGTTGCCCTGTACAGGGTGACGTTTGCATGCAGCGCATCCCCAGGAATACCCAGGCCCATCAAAGTGGCTTGCAAAAATCACATTTTGCAGGGAATAATGTGACCATTGTTTCCTCTTCCCTAGGAAAGCATCCGGACAGTGGCTTATACGGCAAGGGACCATCATACTCTGGTTATTCTGGGTATATCATGATGCCAAATATGAACACCGACCCCTACATGCCGAACGGATCCCTGTCGCCGCCCATCCCCAGGACAGTGAGTTGCCTGCGCCTTCCTCTGCGCGATTGTGCTTTATTATTATTATTTATCTTTTTTAGACAGCTTCTCGGTCTTCAGAGGCTCTATCCCACGGCATTTCAGGGCTCCCTCTCGGAGGTGTTGGTTGTGCTACTGGTGGAAAAGCACCTCTGAGAAGGGCTGGAGGGAAAGCCCTGGTTGATGCCGAGGGATAACGTGAGGTGGGAAGATGTAGATGCCCGTTGCAGGGACTAGGCCACATGTGAGGTTTTTGGGGAGCTTTAACTCCTCTGTTTGCGGAGGGAAAAGAGAGGTCTAGAAGGAGAGCTGTTGAAGTTGCTGCTTAGCAAGCTGGAAAGATTCGGTGTTTTCTCTCTTGCCTTCAGATGTGGCACTGCTCTTTGCTGCTCGCTCCTGCGGCCGACCGAGCGGCTCCGCGTGCCCCGCGCCGCCGCGTCTGCCCGTGCTGCTGCACAGGCATCTCGGCCGGGTCTTGGTGTGTTCTGGGGTTTGGAGGGTCAATCCCGCTTTGTGTCTTTGCTGGCATACGGATAGGGTGGTGGGGAGGCACCACTGAAATTAGCCATGGAAATTGCTTTAGTAGGACTGGAGTGGAGTGGGAAGCAAATTTGCTTGTAGGTGTCTTCTGGCAAGACAGTATCTGCCATTGCCTATGCTGGGATATCAGGAGTTGTATGCAGGTATTTCCTAGTGATAAGCAGCTTTCCCTCTTCCTGGCTCTCAGCTTTTTTTATCCATCAGCCTGTCTTTATTTTGTTCTGCTGTGTCCTTGGTTTTCCTACCAGGCTGTGGCTTTTGGCTTCAGAAACAAAAAGACAGGGCCTAATTTGTGTTGGTGATTTAATAACAGCAAAGCAGGTTAAAATACTGGATGTTGGGATTCAGAGTGATGCTACAGTCTGTTTTTCCTAGTCTGTTTTTCCTGTCTTTTTTTGTTTGTTTGTTAACATGTCATTGCTTGCATTTCCAAGCATCAAAACCTTGTGCAGGGGGCTGCTTTCTGTGCTTCTCTTCTTAAAGGAGACCTTGTTTGTACGTGAACAGCAGTGCAGAGGCCTGCGCTGGTTCGATGCAAAATAGCGCGTGTGAGAGTGCATGCAGGGGCAACGACCCCTCTTCCAAAAACTTTGGAGTGAGGAAAAGAACACGGCTGCTTCAGCAGCGCCGAGGCTCCAGTCTGCCCATTTGCAGACTGAGAAACTTCATAACACCTTTTTTTGTTTGTTTTACCCCTGCTGTTCCCCCATTAGCCCCCGATAAGGTGTCTCGAGCTGGGCTTCTCGGTGCGGGGCCGGGCTCACTCAGCGCTTTGCCCATCCCGCGGGATGCTCCGGCGCCTCCGCGGAGCTCTGCCCCCGCAAGCAGGAAGCCGCGGCGGGGCCGGGGTCCCGTCTGGAGCCCTCTCTGGGCACCCGCAGGGCTACGTGCCCAAATTATTTAGTACTTTATTTTCCCTTTCTTTCCTCAGTCGCGTGCTGTGATGTCTGCTGGGCTCGTAGCTGCCAGCCGTGCTACTTCTTCCTCCTTCTCCTCCTCCTCCTTCTCCTCCTCCTTCTCTTCCTTCTCTTCCATCCCATGGGACGGGCGCTGGGGTCTGGAGGGAGGAGTGGCTGCCCCTGTACCTGCACCATTTGCAGCACAAAGCCACGCTGCTGCCTCTCGCCTTGAGGGCTGCATTAATGCACTGCCCCGGGCACCCAGGCCTTTGCTTTCCTTTCTTTTTTCTCTTTTTTCTGCTTTTTTTTTCCCTTCTCCCTTTCTCCCTCCTTTGCAAACCGTGTAAAGGATGTGGGTAGGTGCAGGCAACCCCACGCCTGGTAAAATGCAGCGAGACGGAGAAATGGACCATTCCTGACAGACACAACTATGCCTGGCTATATATATGTGTGTATGCATATACATATATATATATAAGTATATGAATGCATGTATACATATATATTGCAAAGATAAAGCTCTGCGTTTTGTTTCTGGAGCAAGCACATGGGGTGCGATGCTGTGGCTCTCGCCTCGCCTCGTGCCACGTGCAGGCAAGTCCTCAGCTGGGGCAGGATGGGGGCAGCCAGGGCCCCCTCCAGCGTCACACGTGTAGCCAGAGCTCGCCCAGCGCAGCCTGAAATCCGGGGAATTCACAGGCCAGCCTGTGCTGATTCGGTGGGCAGAGGGACCGGGTTATATATATCATATATACCTATAATATTTGTGTGAGTGTTTTTTCGCTTTGTTTTGTTTTTGCTAGTCAAAGCTGCTCTATGCAGTCCAACAACACACATATACATGAAACATCTTTTTTTTTGGTCTTTTTTTTGTTTGCTTGTTTGTTTGTTTTAAGGGCCAAATGCTTTAAGTTCTTGTTCTGTAAAATAAATGAAAAAGAAATGTACATCTGTAGTCATCGGGCATTATATCTAATAAACCCTGAAAGAAGAAAACCCAGGTGTAATTGTGGGGCAGCTGTTTTCCCCACAGCTGCTGTTGCTGCAGTGGTCTCATCCTGCTTCCTGTCTTTCTTTTTCCCCTTGGATTTTACTGGTACCTGGTTTGTCTTTTGCAAGTTGCCTTTGTAGGAGTGGGACGGTGTCGCTTGCAGGTTGGGAGCCTTGTGGAGCAGTCTGTGTGTTTCTCAGCTGGCTGCGAGGCGGCTGGTGCAGGTAGCTGCAGGAGCAGAGCCAGGCGATAAAACCCAAACCGCGGGAGCACCTGGCGAGCGAGCGGCCTGCGCTCCGGATACCCCTCCGTGGTTTCTCAGCACCACACGGGGGCTGAGGAGGGGGGCAGCAGGCAGCTGTTTGTTTTCTAACAAACACGTATGGGGTTTTCTTACTTAAAAAAAAAAAAGATTAAGTTTCCTATTCTAAACTTTCTCATCTGTGCGGTGGGAACGTGGGGACCGGAGAGGAGACTGACGAATTGTTTCTGTCTCTCAAATTCATCTGGAAAATTGTTTTGTCTCCGCTCCTTGCTCCTCCCAGTGGATGAGACCTTCTGTTGTAAGCCGTGGGATTTCTGGAACCCCCCTCTTGACCGCTCTTGTCTGCTCAGGGAGTCTGAGGTTTTGTCTTAGTGGTTAAACTGTTTGTTAGCCGCTGGAGTCGGTGTTAAGTAGTTTGGAGGATACAACCCTAGAAACACCTCAGAGGGACTTCTGAAATGCAGTGTATCCACTTGGAAGTGCTGAGGGGCGCTGCCACAGAAATCTGAACACAAGGAAAAAAATGGTAGCAAGCAAAGTGCCTCCCCAGTTTTACCTGTGAACTTGCCTGCCTCTGCATGGCCATCATTAGGGATGCAGTTCTGTCTCGAGAGGCGAGGACCCCAGGAGCAGTCGCATGGGTAAGATGAAAGGGAGGAAGGACGAGGGCAGAAACAGCAAGCGTGCGTGGACGCGGCATCCAAGCAGGGGCAGGCAGGATGTTTCCCTGGCTGCATCTTGCCACCTCTTTGCAGAAAGGCTGGCTGACTTGACTTGCTTGCAGGAGGTTTTTTGGGAGCCAGAGAGGAGTCAAGTAAGAACATCAGTGCCCGGAGTCCTGCTTCTGCTCCCCATCGTGCATTGGGACCCTTGGCACTAGTTTCTCTCTTGCCTTAAAGTGGGGAAGCCCAAGGGTTGTAGACAGCTCTGTCCCACCAGCGCAAGCAAATGGTATTCGCCAGATCTTCTCCGGATCAGGTCTTCTCCTGCCCTTCTCCCAGAGTTCTCCCGCGGTTCGGCGTGGAGGTGGGGATGATGCTGCACATTGCAGCTTAGCTGCAGAGTGGCCAGAAACCCCTCCCATGGTGAAGAGCAGCTTGTTACAGGCTCCGCTTGCTGCGGAAGACTTGGCCCTGGAAGAAAACCCCAAGCAGGCTGGGGCATCCAACGAGGAAAAGGCTTTTCCCAGCTCCGCGCCACATGGCTGGGAGGACTGGAGAGCCACCGGCCCGGCTCTTCTCCGGTGCTGTTTATCGCTGGGAATATCCCTTGGTATGCGAAGGAAATAACCCACACCAAAAGCATTTTGCTGCTACTGTAATATTTCTGAAGTCCTACTAGAGGCATGTACTCTTCTTCAGTTAATTATTGAAGGTAAATACTCCTCTGGCTTATGAATAGACACGTGTGCACGTATGCTTTAGATGCTTTAATACACCTATGCATTTGCAGCCTGTGTCCAGGCCACCCATCGCTGCTGCTCTGCTGGTGACTGGTCCCCTTGCAAGCTCTGCTTTCCTCCGGCAAGGACAGACCCCGCCATGCAACACGTCCCTGTGGCTGGTGGGAGCAAAACACGTCCCATGGCCCCTTGGCATTTCAGCGTACAGCCCCATCAGCTTACAGCTTGGCTGTCCTTGGAGCGTGTGTAGTGTGATGCTGGTGGTGCTGGTCCTGCCCGCAGACATGATCCCTCCTTGAGGGACCCAGTCCTCACGGCAGGCAAGGGATGGAGCGCTTGAGTAAGAGTGTGTGCGCTGCCTCTCCGGGGGTTGCACTGGAAGTGCAGGGGGAGCTAATGTGCCCTTAGGACCATCCGCTTCTGCATGGCATGAGCCGTGTCCCCCGCGTCCTCTGCACGAGAGCCTGTGCGATACCTCGTGTTGAGGTGAAACGTCTTGAGTGTCTTCACCTGGCATCTTCAAAGCTGTTAAATCCCTCCTTTTTTTGGTATTCTCATGACGCTGAGAGGGCAGTTCGACATTGCTGTATTTCCTCCAAGTGGCCACGAACACAGGCAGCGTTGGGGCATGAAATCATTAGGACAGGCTTAGTCGTCAAAAACCGCAAGTGTGAAGTTGTGAGGCTTCGATCAAATACTCAGAAAAGGGATGGTCTAACTTAGAAAGTGAGTGTGCCATTGACACCAGCTTTGGCACCAAAGCTTCAAATAGAGAGTTTGTTTGGGCTGGTATTTGTCTGGCAAGCTGGAGAGCGTCTTCTTCCCAAGGCGTCTGTCCATGTGAGGGCCCTCCCTAGCCCAGCTCTTCCCCAGCAGCCGGTTTGGGCTCTGTGCTTCCAAAGTTGGACTGGGACCGTGTTAGGCAAATAAGCTGTAATCACAAGCAACATTTATGTTTTTCATTGCCTTTGATTCTCCCATGTCCCAACGGTTTCATTGTGGTTCTGTCCCATTTCAAGGTCTCTCTGTGGCCAGCCAAGTTGCCACCATCAGTCTATGAGACATCTGGCAGAGCAATGCCACCATAACATGACACAACTTTGGGAATATCTCCTTGTAAACGCAGCTTTGGGAATCACTGTGAAGCAGCGGGTGAGTTTGGTCTGCACCTTGTTGCAAAGCGGCCTCCCCCGTGCGTCGTTCGCCTCGATTTGAGGCTCCTCACAGCTTCCTTCGTGCAGAGCCAATTTCAGTGTAGCAGGTGGCACTTCTCTTCATGAGTTCGTCGTGTAAACCTTCCAATTCAGACACATTTGGGGAAGGCAGGGCCTTTGGACATGCTTGGCACTGTGATGCTGAGATGAGGAATAGCCAAGACGGCAAAACTCTTGGAGGAAAAGAGCCAGATACCAAACCTACTAAAAAGCATTTTGAAAAGCATAAGCAAGTAAAATATCTTGCCCTAAAAATGCCTTTAAAGCTGTTTCTCTGACCTCCAACGGCAGAATATTGAGTCGTATTTGTGTATTTTATTTTTCCTGCCTGGTTTTCTCCTTCTCACACAAGTGTAATTTAACTTAAAGAATAAGTGCATGTTTGGAGAACTGGCCTGAGCATGCTGGATTTGAGAATTTAGTTACTCAAAATCCTCTTTCTCTGTCACTTCATTTCATGTCTTATAGACTCCCATGTGCAGGGAGAATAGAAAGCTATGCTGGGCTTAAAGGAAAAGAGAAAGAAACGAGGAAAAAGAGGGGGGGAAAAAAAAGCTTAACTTTTAAGTGTGTGGAGTTTCCTGTTTGTGTTGTGACCTTTTTTGTCCTCTCTCTGCTATTTTGAGAATAATTTCTCAGATAATAGTGCAGGGATCCTACTTTAGATGCAAATCTTCACAAGGAAAACTCGGAACAGGGAAATTGCAAAAAAAAAAAAAAAAAGCTAATTTTTTTAGACCACTTCAGACACGTTGACAGTGTGATTACAGGCGTGCTTTTAAAACTGGCATCTACTAAGCTTCTTATCAGAGTGACCTGTAAAAGATGACTTCATACTCCGTAACGAGGAAGTATCGAGAGCTTCTAGGAGAGCTGGTCAAAATAGTGTTTTGTTGAAAACTTTGTTGATTAAAGGGCTTTACCAAAGCCACTTGTACTTCTCCCTGGATCTGATAAAATTAAATTAAAAAAAATATTTTCTTTTTCTTTACAGGGTGGGTGCATTTGGGTGTATGTATAGGGGAAACAGGGCTATTGGAGACTCATGGGGCAGTGAGGAGTGTAATAGGATCAGCAAATGTTGCTCAACCAAAGCCATTTGAAAACCTTCTGCATCTGGGGCAGAAGGAGGCTTTTTGAAGAGAATGAGATTTCAGAGAGGTTTTGCGAAGCCCATCTAGCTCCAAGACTGTAAGTAAATATGTTCTGTTAGTTAAACAGTTATTGTCGCTGTAGGATAAAAAAGCCCTGCTCTGTTAAATGAATCTTTCTGGCCAACATTTTCCGGATGAAACTTCTCCTCAGCTTTGGGCTATAAGCAGCCTGTGCGGTTCCTTGGGGGTCTCGCCTTGGGCTGCTTGAGGTAGTGTTGAGGCACGAGCAAGAAGCCCGAGCCCAGCAGTGGGTTTTGGGCTGACTTCTGCCGTTTCTGTGTTACTGCCTGCATCTTGCCTCAGTTCCAGTGCCAGGAGGTTTCCTCATGAGAGAAACCCTCAGGTCCTGAGTTCCCTTCAGGAATGCACCAGAAAGGCCACTCAGTGATGAAGATACATATATCTTTTTTGATTAATATATATACGTATATGTATCTTTTTTCATGAAAACACAGCAAAAAAGAGCAACTTCTGCTTCTATGTCTCCTTTGTATTATCTGCCATCGTGTGTGTTTAGACTCCGGTAATGCTGTGATTCAACAGACAGTAGGATGCCAAGGGAGTTAAAACGAGAGATGTGTGTGGACGGGGTAACGGAGAATTTCCTGGCCCCGCAGTCTGACTAAAAAGTGGAGCAGATGGGGAGAAGGTCCCCAGCAGGGCTGGCTGCGGCCGTGTCTCACGCCCGGCTGTCCCGTTAAGGACCAAGGAATCACACTGAGGTTTTTGTGTAAAACTTTTCTGTCAAAAATTTATTCTCTTCTTAATTTCTTCTCTTTATCCCCTCTGTGCCCTTGCAGAGCTGTGGTATCTTCCCACTGCTTTTTTGCCCTGCCTGTTGTTGCTTTTCTCCCAGGGAGGGCAGCCCTCAGCATCTTCCTTTGCACTGCCGCTCTCGTCTCGGCCCCTCTCGTGGAAATCCGGAGTCAGTCCAGTTTGGCAGCAGGGGTGTCGCGCGCTCTTGCTCTCCCAGGGCGTAGCCATTGATTTATTTTATTTATGTTTAATTTTTGTTTGGTTCTCGCGTGCTCAGTCCTGCCAGGCTCCTGGGGAGGCAATGTGCTTGGGCTTTCACCACTTTGCATGGGCACGCAGGACCTGCAGCCCCTATATGGCCTGGCCTATATCTCCTATATGTCCTGGCCACTGCTGGTTCATGAGGTCCTCCAGCTCCCTCAAGTACAATTCAGTGTGAGGAGAGGGCTGGCAGGTTTGATAGGCTCAGAGTGCTGAATCCTCTGCAAATGCAGAAGAAAAGTGCCCAGGAAGGAAAAATCAGCAACGCACAGTAAAACCCCCTGAACCTCATCCTCCTGGCGATGGTGTGAGCCTCGCAGGTAGCGCGGCCCGGCCTGCAGTCGCAAGTGGAGGGAGCTGGAGAGTCTTTGCTGCCCAGTTTGCAGCCAGGGGCCCATTCCCAGGGTCTCCTGTCCTGGCGGCGCAGGGAGCTGCAATAGGGGGGTCGCAGCCCCAAGGCAGGAGGGGCCTCAGCTTGCGGTGACCGCCCGGCTCTGTTCCTTGGGGTGGTTTGGAGGGACTCGCTGTGGGAGCGGGCGGCAGCGCCAGCCAGAGCGGCAGCAGATCCGTGTGCGGAGGAGGATGGTGGTGGTGGGAGATACATTAGAGCAGGGGCGACTTCTTTCTTAATGCTGCTGAAAAGGAATCAGCTTTTGCTTCTGGGAGAGGATCCTGCTACGTTTGGCTCTGGAGTCAGCCTCGATGCGGCGTGTGTGTCAAGGAACAGTCAAAGTAAAAGCAGGATGGTTTTCCAGCCTTGAAGTGACAGGGACATAAGCGCCGTGTCCACAGGGAGGAAGGGCAGATCCCTCCGCTGCGCTCTTCGATTCGGGGTTTTAATGACTTTGGGGAGGAGAGGAAAACGGAGCCTTAGAACGGCAGGAGAAAAACTGGCTGAGATATGGCTGAGAGGAAATTATTTTTATTGCTAATACACGGGTGCTCATAACGTTTAATTCTTTGCAGCTTATAATGTTTAGTTTCCTACAGCTTGTGCTTTATTTGCACATTCCTCACCATCCAGCACGTTGCAAGCAGCAGCAGCCCTATTTCCAAGTCGCTGTTCGTGCAGCCTCCTGTTCAGGGGGGTCTTAAAAATAAGAGACGTATTTGCTGCGGGGCTCGCGCAGCTCGGGCTGCAGGCAGAGAGGGGCTCAGCGTTGCACAGTCCCTGCCTGTTCCCTTCCCACCGACGAGTTGTAAAAGTTGCCTGGAAATATTTTTCCCACCTTTAGCCCCAGTGCAGGATGGTGTTTCTTGCTGGGGTTTTCTCTTGCTTTCACTCATGCAGCCAGATCGGGGAGAGGAGGAACGTGGGGGCATTTGACCCTCCTCTGAAAATAATATTGTGACAAGAGCAGCTTGAGGGCAGCTCCTGTGTGACAGAAGAGCAGCGCATCGGGGAGGAAGCCCCCTGTTTCCTTAACTTCTTTATCTTTGGAGATCATTAGCTGTGTTTCCGTCGTGTTCGTTCGCAGCGCGTGGGGCAGCTGCAGCGGGAGCGCCGCGCGCGGCCGCGGCGGCAGCGCGGGGCTGCGGGGGCAAAATGCCGCAGGTCACAGTGTTTTATCCCAATTTCACTCGCTTACCCAATCATATTTTTACTCCAGCCTGGAGGCTTGAAAAAGCATGTGCATAATCAGTTCATTTTGTGTGGTCCCGGCTGTAAAAATGCCCCCTCTGTTCTTTCCATATGAAAAACGTGTTTTTAATTTTGGGGAACTTATATAATTTTCTGTGCTCTCTTTTGTATTTCAGATTAGAAACAAATGCCGCCTTCCCCTAACTTTGCATGTTCCAATTACCGAGTTGTGAAAATAAGTCGTCCCCTCCGCTTTTGTTACTTTGAAAGCAGCTATCGGTGATGTCAGAGTCAATACTAAAAGCATTAAGGATGCTGGCAGAATGTAATGCAGCTGCAATCCAACATCATGTTGGAAATGGGGTTGCGAGCATAAAGGCTTTCCATATTCCCAGGGCGCACAACTGCTCGCGGCCTTGGCTTTGATCTCTTCAAAGGCGGCTGCCTCCTCCTCCTCCTCCTCCTCCTCGTCCTCCTCCTCGGCGCAGAGATTTGGCTGCCGCTCGCTCGCGCTGGAAAGGGAGGAAAAAAAAAAGGCAAAAAAAAAAGGCAGAGGTCTCTATTCAGGCAGAAATCAATCACTGTGCGGGAACAATTATGTGTAATTCAACCATCATGGCAACGGGGCGAGATTATGGGTTTGTTACCTGAGTGACTGCACGGAGCCGGGCGGCCGCGGCGGCCCCGGGCGCG
>NW_010589688.1:551833-602074 GCF_000705375.1 Tinamus guttatus
GCGGGAGCTTGGGTGTTTTCCCAAGTTGGTAATTTTGCAGTGGCCCTTGGGAAACCGCGTGGTTCCTGTGGTAACACCCGACTCCCCCAGGTTCCCGGATGAAATGAGGTGGCCTGTAAGTGCCATGAGTGTGACACTCATTAACTCGCTCTGTAGACAGAAAAGCCTGGACGTAGGGATGGGAAAGACTCACCTGGAGACACGTGAGAACGGCAGCACAGGCCCTAGCAAAGTCCGGGCTCGCCAGGCCCACACACCAGCTCTGAGAGCAAATTTGCTACCCAAAGCCTTGCATGTCCTCTCTTGTGCCACCTTCTCTCCTGGCACCTTTTTGGAAGAAACCAGACTTTTCCAAGCGGGTTGCACCCCCTGCCTGGCACCATGTGGTGGGTTCATTTTTCTGGGAGCCCGGTCAGGGTGTCCCACTGGGACCTGGCACAGGGGATGTCCCAGCCCATCTCCTCAGTGGCGGCCGACCTCCGCACCGCTCCTCACGAGCGCCGGCTCTTCCCAAATATAGCAGCTGCGCCGGCTCTATTTTTAGTGCCGGTTCCAAGCGGGCGTCTCGCAGGGAGCCGTGAGGATTCGCCGCGTGCAGCGCACGGCGGCGTGAGAAGCAGCGCTGCCGGCCTGCCTTTCCGGCGGGTCTGTGTCCTTTCCTGGCCAGGAAGGATGTGCTGGGGACAGGCGGCGCGGCGCTCGCCCGCCCGGCTGCTGCGCCCCAGGCTGCGCCGCAGCTGCTCCCTGCTCTAAAAAAAACCCGGCTGCTGGGCCCCAGGTTGCTCCGCAGCTGCTCCCTGCTCTTCCCCGCGGCAGCTGCTTGCAGGGAGCTCCTTCCTCTGCCTCATCCCCAGGCTGTTTTTGCTTCTCCTTCCCTCTGCAAGCTGCTCACAAGTCGGTTCTGCAGAGACTTCTGTGAGGTCGAGCTGCAGCTCGCCGGCTTGAAAGTGGAGTGAGGTTGCAAGCGCGGGTGAAGCTTAGCGGAGCGGAGACCATCCCTCTGTGATGCCTCCCCTCACAGCAGCCCGTGTGGCTGTGGTTGCAGCCCACAGCAAACGTCTGTCTGGGGACTGCAAGGTGCTCCATGGTCCCTGCTGGGGATGTGGCAAGGGGATGCAGCGAGACCTCTTGCAGGAGGTGGTGTTTTGAGCTCTTGCTGCAGGTGCTAACCCAAGCTTTTAGTGGGATTGCATCGGTCCTGTGCAGAGGTGGATGGGACTGGGGATGGTCCCGACCAGCCGTGCCTGCGCCCAGCTGCACTTACAGGCCTGATTCTGACCTTAATGAAGTGAAGGTCAATTTCCCCAGTGTCTGCTGGGTCGGTGCTCAGTGCCCCGGCATACGTGCTGTGCAAGATGCGCTTCTCGCAGTCTGACAGGCCCGCGCTGGCCGCCCCGTCCGCCCGTGGCTTGAGCTTGAGGGAGGAACGGGAGGAAAAGGTGCTGCTATTTTTATTCCCAGGGTGGTGTGGGGCGCCCGCCTCGCCGCTCGCATGGCTTGCAGTGGGTGGCATTCACATCAGATGCTACCGCACACCCCTGAAAAACAGAAAACAAACAAGAACGGAGATAAGCGGTACTTTAAGGGAGATCAAAACTGATTCTGGGTGTTTCTTCTCCTTGGGAGAACCTGTGGTCCTAGCAGCAGATCAAACGCGGGTTTGCATGTGAACAGGCAGGGCCCTTCCTGCTGCTGCCCTTTAAAAGCAGCGGGTGAGGAGCAATCCCAAGGGGAGGTGACAGGCTGGGCGTGAATGGTCGGGTAAACTCACAAAAACAGGTACTCCCTGAAAGGCTCTTTCACTCGCAGTGCGGGCACGGATGCACCCTCACGGCCTGCCGGGACCGGGCAGCGCAGGGTGGGCGGCCGTGGCCTGGCGCTTGCCTCAAAAGCCGCTCCCTGGTGCTCCAGCCCCTTAGTAACCTTGCAGGTGCTGTTGTTTTTCGAGGCTCCCACATTTTCATGTCGCTCTGGCTTTACTGCAGCAGCTCTCAACATAACTGGTGTTTTCAAGCCCCGTGTCCTAAGGACGGCTCCAAACTTGGCAGCACACCAAGGGCCCCGCGCTGCGGCGCTGCTGCAGGGGTAGGCGCAGGGGCCGGGGCGCTGCGTGCCGCTACTGCTTTGCAGCAGGTCGGTCCCCACAGTCGGCTCTGGTGCGAACCCCTTCCCCGGAGGTGCCCGTACGGCCAGGCTGGTTTTATGTATTTAATTCATGAAGCCGGTGCCAGCAGCATGAGAGGAGCGAGCACCGGGGTGGGCGGCCTCGCCGCACGAGTGAGCAGCTGGGCCGGAGCAGGGGGAAGCGAGGGGAGGGTACTGCTGCGCGCCCCGCGTGCCAGGGCAGCCCCTGTCCGTCCGTCCGTCCGTCCGGCTGCGCTTTGATGTCTGCTCCCTCCACACCCTCCCGCAGGCTGCACCAGGCTGCGCTTAGGCCGGGTGTGTGGGCGGCTGCATTTAGCTCCCGCGATCCTGGCCAGGATCCTCCGGCGCGGAGCAGCCAGCGCCCTGCGTGAAGGGGCTTTTTGCTCCCAGCTCGGCGGGACGTGGAGGAGCCGGGTGCTCCGGCCGTCCCTGGGCATCTCGGTGCGCTTTAATCAGCTGCCCTCCCTCCCAGCCCCCAGGCCTCGAAATTCCTCGCAACCCAATTAACGGAGAGGAGCGCGCGCCGGCGGCGAACGTATGAAATTTCAGGAGGCTGGTAATGCCGCAAAGCCTGGCCCGGGGCACGCTCTGCAGCGCGGCCCCACGGGAGGCAGGCGGCAGGGCACCGCGCAGCGCTGCGTGTTGGGGGCTCTACCCCAGTTTAAAGCAAAAAACATATTAAAAAAAAATCAAAATCCATAAAATCGTCTCTTATTTGTGTGCGATACAGGTTTCCCCCTCCTCCTCCTGGCAGCCCCACGGCAGCGGCGCTGGCCGGGGAGCGCGCGGCTGCCCTGCTGCTCCTCTCCCTACTCTCCACGCGCGTTTCCCGCAAGGCCCCGGGCCAGCGCTCGGCTCGGGCGCCGGCAGCGCAGGTATTTTCCCTGCGAAAGCGCAAGGCCTCCAAGCTGCTTTTTCTTTCTTTCTTTCTTTCTCTCTCTCTTTTTTTTTTCCTCTTTTTATTACCTCCGGCTTGTGCCGCGGGCTCGTTATCTGGCACGGCGCGGCAGCATGATCAAAGCGCCGGGAAAGGTCAGGCATTCCTCCAGGAGCGGCTCCCGCAGCCCCGGCACCTCGCCGAAATCCTTTATCTCGGCAGCGCCTGAGCCCACAGATTAGCCCTCCTGGCCCCAGCGCTGCGGAGCCTGCGAGCACCTGGCCTGGCTCTGCCACGGGGGAAGGTTTGGGGTTTTTCTTCTCTCTTTCCTCAGCGGGGGTGTTTCCTTCCTGCACGATGCTGCGAGCAGGGCACCGCCGAGGCGCAGGGCGAGCGCCCGTGTCAGCAGCACCTGCGCAGCTCTCGGGAGCCTCGCTCTGCAGCCCCACAAAAGCGGCTCAGGTGCAAGTAGTTGCATCTGAGGAGCTGTAGGAGAAGGGAGATGCTTCAGGTAAGCAGTGCTGCCTCTGCCTGCAGAACATGTTGTTGCCTCTTTGCGCTTCTCTTGCAAGCGCTCGCTTGGGTGAGCAAGTGCACATGTGGGTCCTGGCCGTGCCCCAGGGTCTGTGCAAAACGGGGAGTGTCCTGCAACCTGGGGGAAGACTTCTCTCTTTAACTGTCTCTGACAGCATTAAAGTGGAGGGTAAGATGTAGGAGAGACTCACCTGTCCTTTCTCACCAAGCAGGAACCTGTTGCACAGCGTGGGCCCTTGCTGTTAGCAAGGGGGAGCATGAATTTTGTTGGACTGGAACACTTGCTTTCTTGTTTAAAATCTCATTTAAAGTCTTGTTTTAATCTTTGTGACCTTTATGGTCTTGTTGGAGGTAAAAGGAGGGGCGTGTGTGTGTGTGTCTAGCTGTTAAATGCCTTATAAAGCTGTTGTGGCATAAGCTAATTTTCTGTCTGATAAACTGTTCCGCAGTGCTTCGCAGGGCCTAATGCGCCGGCATTTCCCCCCACCGGCGCCTTTATTGCGTAAAAATTACCGAAGTGGAACCAAGTTATGCCAAGAGGGGAGAGGAAAAAAAAATTGTCCACCTCTTTTTTGCCACACTTAGGGGAGGAGCTAATTGCACCGGGGAGTGTTAATTGCATGAATAATCCAACTATTTATAACAGCAGGGGAATGTTAAACTTCAGATGTGCCCCTAATGAAATAAAGCATAACTCACGTATAATGTTTGCTGAGTTTAGGAGGATTGAAGTATAATTGCAGGGCAAGCCATTGCTGTTAGTGGGGTCCTGTGCGCAGTCGTGAGACCATCTGGAAGGGTGATTTACTAAGGCTGGGGCAATCTGGCAATTTAGGCTCTTTTTTTTTTTTTATGGTGTTTAGACTCTTACCCCTGTTATAAAGTGCAATCTGGAGTTTTTATGGGGTTGTAGGTGCCTCCTGCACAAGATGTAGGTTGTGGGTTGTTTTTATTTTCTGATTTTTTTTTCTCTTTCTTCCTTTTCTCTTTAAAGGGTTATTTTAAATTTCAAAAAGGCAGCTCTTGAATTTAACAAAAAAAAAAAAAAAAAGAGAGAAAGGAAAAAAAAATCCACCCCAGCAGCAGGCAGACAAGATCCTATGCAGAATTTAAAAGCTGTCACGTGTGTCGTGCATACCAACAACCTTTTTTTCCCTAAGCCCTGCGGCCAACGGGAGGAAGGAGCTTAGCAGCAGCAGAGCAAATTGGCAGGGGTGAGAGAAATGGCAGCGGGGGCCGAGTTGCGCTTGTCCTCCCGGAGCGAGAGGCGGTCGCCAGCTGTGGATCTCCCTCTCTGCCCCAAAGAGCTGGTGGGGGCAGGTGTTGGTGCCCCTTTAGTTTCTTGTGAGGTGGCCCTTAACAGAAAATGGACCAGAAAATGCTGAGCGTTGAGATTATGCCTGGAGAGCTCAGTGGTCAGTGATGTTTTTCAGCGGAAAAAACACTGAGCTGATTTGCACCGAGTTCAGCTAAACGCATCAGCATCCATGGTGTGGGCCAAAAAAAGCCGCCTTTCTTTGAGCTTATACTTCTTCCAAGTTATTCTTTGCTTGTGTTTAAATGTATACCGTGACTCTTTTTTTTTTTTTTTTTGTATTCTTAGCTACGTGTAAATGTAATTTCAAGGCATGATTTGTGTCTTCTTGGAGTTACGAACCCCAGTGGGACTATTCTATAAAATTAAGTTAGCAGCTTTTCAACACTCCTAGTTGTACTGAACTCGTCTCTCACAATGTGGTGGAGGAATAATTCCTGCTATAACCTTCTGTTGATGGTTCAAATAACCTGTCTAAGAGACATCCTGTTTCTGGAGGGCCCTATTCCTTTAATTCCTTCCAAAATTGGTTTTGCCTTCTGTGGAACAGTGCTGCAGAATTTAAGTACTTGCAAATGCGTTTTACCTCGAGATATACGTTGCAGTTTGCATTTTCAATCCTAGTGAAGCTTTAGCAGACGGTTACTTTTGGCCTAATCATTTGTACGTTTTTAGGGATTTTTTTTTTTCTTAGTTCAAAAATGAATATTTTATTTTAAGCCTTTGGACCATCTTGCCCACATCCAGTGATGGATGTCTAATGAGATGACTTTTTACCTCCACTAAATGGTTATATTGTTTGCACTGATGTATGCTAAGACTTGATGCATTAAATCTTCGGTCATTAGCAGATGCCATTAGCGGAAAAGTCCAAATCACTTAGAGCTGTGACTTAAGACTTTTCTCTAAAACCTGAATTTGCATGTTATTGGATAAATCTGCTAATACGGTTTAACTGGACTCACAGAAGTTACTTGAAAACTTTTTCCACTGTATGTGGTAGGCGCTCCGGCCTCTAGGAGCCCTTAGCCCCCAGAAATGGGCTCTTCTGGGGCTTCCTGTGCACCCCATCGTACCTGAATTTGTTAGTGCCACCGAGCCCTGCCTGCCCTGAGGTCCTTGCGAGCCGCTGCAGCGGTGTGGAGTGGGGCTTCACAGGGGACAGAGCTGCTCCTGCCCTGCCACGATGCCCCCGAGAAGCTGCTGAAGATCCTGGGATAGGGACTTGGACCTGCCCGCAAAATGCGGATGGGCCTTCCCGTGGCCTGACTTGTCCTGTTGGATAAACCTTTCCAAAGCCCTCCCGGGGTCACCCTCAGCTTCAGCCCTGCAGGTCTCTGCTGGGATCAGTGGTGGCCAACGGAGCCCGTTCGGAAGCTGTGAGAGAGGAGACGGGGCTCGCGGGGCCGTCCTCGCGCTGGCTCTGTTTGAACTGTGTGCTAAACGCCAGTGCTTAATGAACGCTCAGAATCCAGCGTGTTTCTGTGGGAGATGCAGCACCCGTGCTTTGAAAGTTGTCTGGAGGGAACTGGAGTGTTTATTGCAACGTTACAGCCAAAGTCTGTGGTGAAAATTTGCACTGTTTAAAGCAAGAATCGCAAAGGGGCGAGACCCGTCCTTAAGACCATAGGCAGGCCACGAGGGTGGCATTTTCTCTCCAGTGCCACAATTACCCTGAATCCGGTTACTAACTGTAATCCAGCGAGATAGATGCTTATCCTCGTCTCTATCAAATCCCATTTACTCCTCTGTGCAAAGCTCCTCTGGCTCTTGTACTTTCTTTTATTTCTCTTTATTGTGCATCGACTCTTCGGGCTTCAAGCAGAGCAGTTGCCTCTTGCTGTTCGTATGTCCTCCTGTGTTGCCTTCACATCCACGCTCAAAACCTGGTTTGAGTCAAATGCTGATCTTTTGGCCAACAGATGTGATGTGTGGTCTGAATAATAAAATTCTGGAGTGGGCTGTGCTGGTGGTGAGCAGATCTGGGGCTGCTGGCCAGCAGGCCAAGGTCCCTGAGCCCACACTTTATCAGGGCCGCCAGCGGGCTTGGGGCTCCAGCCTGGTTTATGGCGAGGTCGAAAGTGAGGTGGCTACAAATCTCCCCTCCTGCATCTACTTTGTGCCGTTTTCTCAATTGCACTAACAAGTGGAGGATGCTTTGAAAAATGAAGCATTAATTGATCTTCGCTGTAAAGAGATGAGAAGATTGGCTCTATATGTAAATGTTTGCTAAAAATCAGTGGTTTGGGGATGGGAAGGAGCTCTCCGGTGTCAAGTCTGCTGCGTTTCCACAGGGTTGCCCGCGGAAAGGCCCTGTGCAGCGAAGCTCGCAGGCACGCGGCGCGCTGCAGCCGCAGTTATTGCTGAGGCCGATGAACTCGTTTCATTGGTGGGTAACCAGGTCTTGCCAAAACGCCCTGTTGGTACCTCCTCTATTTCAACCTCCAGCCCGCCGTGCTGAAGCCTTGTCCATAAGGACAGGCCTTCAGGCGTGGGCCTTCGGTTTCTTTTTTTAATTGCTCCAGAATTAAGTTGTTCTTGGTGTTTCCTCTTCTTGCCACAACTGGAGCAATTTGTGCTCCCAGAGCACAAATCCTGCACTAGTTTGGCCATTAAAAGTCTATCACTGCTTTCAAAGGAAGACTGAAGTTGCCATCCTCTGCACTTGCTAAGTCCTCCTGCTGCAGAAGGAATTCAGGGCTGTAAAAAGTAAACAAATTAAATTACATTAGGTAGAAAGGCATGGAACGCTTTCTTTTTTTTTCTTTTTCTTTTTTTTCTTTTTTTTCCTTTTTTTTTTCCCCCTTGTCTCTTCAACATGTCCTCAAATCCTCTGGCAAGTGATTGGTCCTTCTGTTTCATAGTACTGCTATAGCAATAGCAGGAGGTGTGTGTTGGTGGGTTTTTGTTTGTTTTTTAGCTGCATGTCTTATTCTCATTTAAAAAAAGTGTTTTGCATCCCTGCCTGCTCTGCAGTATTTCTATAAGCTATGTAAGTTCCCTCCTGCCCCAGAATGTTGTCACACTGAAATATTTATGGCCCTCACGTGGCATAGCGGGTTATTATGTAATATTTCCATTGGAAACATCCAGACCAATAGGGTGTCTCTGGACCCCAACAATTCTGGGCCATTTATATGCTGATTTCCAGCCCGCTGACAAGCCACTCACTCACTTCTACATGTCCTTCATCATCAAGACCCCCGCACGCCGCAAACCATGGCCACCAGTTTAGAAGACAAAGTGCTGTAGTTTAAAAAACAAAAGCTCTAGGATGCTGCAGAGTTGAGGGAGACATGGGCTGGCTTACAGAAAGTACGAGCAGAGGATTTCTAAAAAGCCAGGAACCCTGATATCATGAGCACGGTGCATGGTGATTATATCCAGTATAATACAGTATGTTAATTACCAAATTTTGAGAAATTAATGCTGCTTAGCAGCTGTGTGTGTGACCTAAATACATCTATTGCCTGATCTTTATTCATAATATACAGTTTATTGTTGATAAAGTAATTGCTGAATGGTGGGCTGGCCCACAAGTCTTGTAGCTAAAGACTGAGGGCAGATGTGTAAATCATCTGAAATTTGTTGGCTTCTATTTTTGCTGAATTTATACAAACGGGGAAGATGAAGAGCAGCCTGAACCACTGCCTTTAGAACTCGGCTCATACATATTATTGAGAATTCATATTGCTTTTATTATTTGGTCGCAAAAATGGACCTAATGCTTGTTGGCTTTAAAACACCTACTAGGGCTGCTTTCTCTCTCCATCTTGCAAAATATAAGACAAGGCCAAAGCTTAAATTAAAATCCTCAGGTTCTTATCTCTTTCCCACAGGAAAGCAAATCTGTGTTGAAAACCGTAAAATTAAGAGGAGAGCAAGGATAGCATAATTTAGCAAAAATTCATGGTACCAGATTCTGAGCTATATGACTGGAGGGGTAGGTCAGACATTAAGAAGATACTGCCTGCTAATGCAAGTTCCTTAAGGTGGTGCTCTGAAAACAAGGAAAGCAGAAACTGCAGCACCGCTTCCCATTTGTTCCCATTCCCCTTCTTCTATCAGTCTTAATAATAAATTGACTCTTCCATTTAATAACCCTTCCAGTTCTCAGTGTCGAAAGAGATCCTCGATTTGCACTCAGAATATTGTCCTAAAATCTATTATTGTGTCAGGGTTTCAACATCGAGATTCAAATGAAATTAACTTCATTGGGCTCTTAGATTTAAAATTGCATTTTAAGCGTGCCTATTATTATCAATGCAGAAACGCTCCCCTGCTAACGCTTGCGTTTTCTCCTTCTCTCGCAGTCGAACAAGGTGCCCGTGGTACAGCCCTCTCATGCGGTTCACCCTCTCACCCCCCTTATCACCTACAGCGATGAGCACTTTTCCCCGGGGTCGCACCCGTCTCACATCCCCTCAGACGTCAGCTCCAAGCAAGGTGAGCCTACAGTATTTTCCAGCCATGCATGCCCTCTTTCGGAGATGCTAATCCTGCGCGATGCTGGGATTTAAGTTGGCCACTTGCATCTTTGTGCCCCTTCCTAAGGTGTTAATTCTGGCTTGTTTTGCTCGACAAAATGTCTCAAGACCTCAGTAATCGGCAGCCCGTCCTCGCTTCCTGCCCGTTGTGCCCGAGGCTTGCAGTGGGCAGGCATGGAAATGATGATCAGCCCCAGCCTCCCCAAAGCTCAGGGAGGACACGCCGGTACGGCTGCAATTGGAACGGAGCTCTAATTGCAGTGCTGCTTTATGCCTTTTTACGCAGGCTGTCCACGCTGCTCCGTGTCAGCTGGCACAGCTGAAAGGTGTCCTGGAAAGCGAGTGAGGCCAGGTCAGAGTCTGCACAAGTTCAGGCCTTGCAAATGTGGCATTTTTAATGCTCTTGTTTCTGCAGAATTTTCCATGTCCAAGTTGTGGGTGTCTTTTTTTTCTTTCTTTCTTTTTTCTTTTCTTTTTTTTTTTCCCCTGAATTCCTTGTTTTATGTTGGCCTCGCTATGCCAGCAGTGACTGCAGCTTGCTGGGCAGCTCCTGCTGGCAGCCCCGACGGCCGGGACCGGGGACGCTCTTTGTGGCGGCGCAGGCCGCAGGCCCCGTCTTGCCCTCGCTCGGCTCCTCGCTGCGTGTGGCCTCCTCGTGCAGCAGAACGGCCCAGCGCTGCGGCTGCTCCCGAGGGAGGACCTCGTCCCTCGCCGCCCCTCCGGATGCCTCCCACCATTGTTCCCCTGCGCCGCTCCGAGCGGCTGTGGGTGGCTCCGAGACCACCCTTGGTTCCCGCCACCTCCTGCCAGGCCTGATTCCCAGTGGGTGGAAAGAGGCAGCAGGGAGCTGGGTTCCCCACTGGGCTCCTGCTTTGGGGGCTGGCGAGGAGGCCGTTTGGCAGGTGGTTGATTGTTGTTTGCTGTTTTGTTGTTGTTGTTGTTGGTGGTTTTTTTTTTTTAACACTGTCGAGCTGCTCCCCTGCATGGGCCGAGGTCCTGTGAGCCGAAGCTCCTTCCCAGTGCGCTGCTCAGCAGCAGCCGCTTTCCCAGGCGTTTTCCTGAGGGACATCAGCTGTCTGGCCAATCTCACCAGCTCTGCCAAGGGACCAAGTTTGGGACTAGAAATAACCGTTGTGTCTTAGTGCAGTGAGAGCAGTCTGGGGTCACGAGTGCCAGATTTGGGGAAGAGCAGCCCAGCTCTTCGTGCGGAGGTTTTGGTCCAGTAGAGGCGATATCCTGAGGTAACTCCTTGGGAGCATCGGCTCCCAGCAGAAGTGAGATGCTGGACCTGTGTTTCACCCTTTCTAGGGGCTCCAGAGGGGTGTCCGCTCTCATTAAAAATGCTGGGATCCATAAAAATGTCCTGTCCTGCTGCTGGTTTACAGCTCTGGGAAGAACCTGCCCCAGGCCTGATCTTCAGGTTGCGCTCCTGCGTCTCACAGGTTGGCTTTTCCTCAAGACCCCAGAGCAGACAGAGTTAGCAGTGACACTGCCTTTTCTATCCTTTCCTGTACACAGTCCCAAAAGGTGCTTTTCAAATCTTATAATTAAATTCAGAACTTCTAATATGAACTATGGGGGGGAAATAATCAGTAGAGCTGGTCTGTAAAATGAAGTCTCAGGGTAACATGCACTCAATCTTGGACATGTGGAGTGCCACTACATAAATATTTAATAGCCCTTTAAAGCAGCTGATTTAACATGTGAAGTAATCTTAACAATTCCTGCTGTTTCAGCCCCGTCTTCCCCAAACACATTTAAATAAACCAATGTCTTTGTGGCCTCTGCAACCATAATCCCACGTCTCCTGGGGGCATGCATGAGTTTTAGGTGAAGAATGGAGACGATGGACCCTTTGGGGACCAGGATTAGCTTTAATCTTGAGGTGGTTCTTACAATTGTAGGACTCTGTGTTCGGGGGAATGTGAGCTGATGGATCATTCCTGGTGGGACTTCTTATGTTTTTCCCCATGAAATACTACTAATGCAAAACAGACTGACCTTGGAGCCCACAGGAGTCAACTTGATGAAGAGCTTAGTTGGAGCTGGAGTGACAATTGGAAGCCAAATGAATCATATCAAGTGTGACCATTACAGGCCTGAAAATGATTCTTAATTAACCACTGATCCTCTGTGGTAGCAAGTTTCCAAAATATGTGAATCCATGAGGGAACCAGCGAAAATGTACGAGTAGCAATTTACCTAATCTAATAGCTCTGCCGGGCTGCCTGTGTGACGCTACTTTTATTTTCCCTGTCTCATGCCACGCATTAGATGGTTCCTCAGTGTTTGGCCTGGTTTGGCAAGACCCTTTAGAGGGCTGTATTGCCTACCACACTTAGCAGGAAACCTGAATTTGTGCAGATGTTGACCAGTATGGTTAGTCTATCTTTCCACTTTGTTTTTCCATCATTCCCTTTTGAATTGTGAAACTGTTAGAATATGCTCCTTATTTTAAGGGTCCCGTGGGTAGTCGTTTGCTTTCAATGGTAACCGAAAAGGCGGGTATTTTTCTTATCTAGAGTGCTAGTTTTGTCATAGCGTTGGCCATGTTAGCTGTGAACCTTAGCTCGCTTTTGCAGTGTTTTGAGGGGAAAGTCACTCATTCTTCTGTGCTCTTTAACAGGCATGTCCAGACATCCTCCAGCTCCTGATATCCCCACCTTCTATCCCTTGTCTCCAGGGGGTGTTGGACAGATAACACCACCTCTTGGCTGGTAAGAGCTTTCAGCTTCTTTTCAGAGGGGGTGCATGTTCATACCATCCATTGCTGCCAAATCAATGGCAGCATTTACAAAATAAGGGTGTCGCTGCAGCAAGAAATTACGATGTTATTTTAGTTTAAAAGATCAAAAAATGTTGATCTTTGAAATGAATTGAATCTGGTTTTTTAACACGTACTGAAATTGAAGTGTGAGGGTTTCACTTTGAAGTCTATGTATTTCTTATGGCTCAGATTTGTGGCTCTTGGCATTTGGAAAGATAGCAAAAAACAGTTCTCAAGGAATTAAATGTAAATTTTTAATAAACAAAATTGCAATTACAGAGGGGAGGTAAGAAGAAACTTTGAAGTGTGTGTGTGGGGGGAAAATCTTGAAACTGCATCAAAATGGAGAGCAAACTTTTGTAGTCTGCTGCTTTTCACAGTTCCTGCATGGAGGAAGACCCCAGTCGGTGGGAGACTTTGCAGTTCTTTTTAGTATTAGCCCTCTAGGGATCTTTTGCTGCACTCACCCTCTGTCTTGTGGAGAGGAAGCACAACATTTTCAGAGTGATTGATTCTGCAGGCTGCGTTCGTGTGTCTGCTTGGGGCAGGTGGGTGCTGATGCCCACTTCTGTAGGGACAGGGTACGAGCAAATTCAGCAACAACTTGCTTCAGAGTCTCTCCTTTTTTTTTTTTTTTTTTTTTTTTTTTTTTTTTTTTTAACTAATCAATGCACTCCACATTTGAGTGATATATATAATATATATGTATATTTTTTATTATTATTATTTTCTTCTACGTGTCTATGTATGCTATGAAAGTATACTCCAAATGATAGAGCAGAGAAACTAGAGATCAGAGACTGTAAAATGCTCTATTGTCAGATAATCTTTTAGGAAGTGTCACATGCCCTTTTTGAGCAAATAATAGTGGTTATAGAACTAAAATATGGGAGCACCTACCTGTTTTATTTTCCTTCCTCCCTGTGCATTGCTGCTAGGCTGACACTCGCCCTCACCTCTACCAGGCAGCTCTTGGCACTCGTTTTCCAGCTGTGGTCAGTCATTTCTTTCAGATGGTTCCTTGCGGCAGTGGCGGGGAGGAGGGAAAGGAGGCTAAGCTGGAAACAGGAGGAGAGACGCACTGTGGCTTTGCAGAGCTGGGAAGTGTTTAGCGGTGCTCGCTTCCAGCTGAATGTAGCCCACCCTGCCTTAGCTCTGTGGCTTCCAGCTCTGCTCTGGGTATAGCAGTGCTGAGGCTTCCTCCACTTCTTTTTTTTTTTTTTTTTTTTTTTGAGCACCTTGTTTCTTCAAGTAAGGTATTCAAAGTGTGGAAATTGTATCCTAGACCTTGAAAAGGCCTGAATCCCTTTTGTTCCCCTTTGAACCCATGGACTGACTGATCAGTGTTTCTACTAGAGCTAATACATGCCAGGCCTTTCAGAGCTGGTCCAGATACTCGGTCCAAATGTGCACCTCACCACAGCATGATAATTAAGTATGATAATTCTGGTCAGGCCCTGACCTGACCCACTGCTAATTGGAAGTAAACAAAACGTAGTGATAATAAAAGCTGGAGAATCCAAATTATATGTTGGTGATAAAAATATTTTTATATATGTGCATGGGCAAAGGAGGTAAGAATTACATACAAGATTCTTCTGTTGGTATGCAAAGTTTGAACTTTAAGTAGTTAGCATGTATGTCTTCTATGTTTTTGGTTTTTGTTTTTTTAAAAATCAGATAAGCTCGAATTTCTTAAAAATGCCGTCCACTTGTTCCTTCCCATAGAAGATGCAAATGAAGAGAGTCCTAATCTTTCAAAGACTTCATAAGAGTCCAATAAGTTACTAGATTGATAGTTCATAGGCCGGTATTATTGCACAGATCTACACTGGGACTGTTTGGAATAAAATGCCTTTTTTTTTTTTTTTTTAAGAGCTGATTAACTGGATCTGCTTCCAGTTAAAAATTAGATATGAGAGACAGGGAGCCCATGTGTGCACTTCTTTCCTCCCCAAGGGAAACCTAAATTGAACCTAAACCTTTTCAAACAAGGAGAAGGTCCTAAGTATTCAGGAATTCATTAGCTTTGAATCTACTTATTACTATTTTTTGTTTTGCTTTTGTTTCGCTCTGAGTTCCCATCAAGTGCTTATGACTCTAGAGTAACTATTTAATACCGTTTCATGTTATTGATGGGTTCCTTTCTTCTGTGACCTCAGGCAAGGTCAGCCTGTATATCCCATCTCGAGTGGATTCAGGCAGCCCTATCCATCCTCACTCTCAGTCGACCCTTCCATGTCCAGGTAGGTGTAGGAGGTGAATGACTGACTGGGGAGTAACTGCTGGCATTACAGGGCAGGTGGCCCTCCTGCTTGCATCTTGGTCTGTCTTTGCTTGCTTTTCGGTCAGCTAAAACTTTATGCACACATTTTGATTTAACACATTTGTGTATATGCAGTTTGCCTGGATCCCACACTGGTCTCCTCCATTTTTTTCCTGGCAGTCTCTGAAGTATTGCAGTTAGGAACATTGGAGAATTGTCAAGGATTAATTGAAGTGTTTCACCCGAAACGAGATTGTGATTTCATTTCCAGATGCTATGTATAGCAGGCTTCCTTGGCTTTTACTCGCACAAGCAAGAAACCAGGTGGATTGTCCCTGTAGTCTGGATTCTGTGGTTTTAATTTCAAAGTTGTCAGTAATTGGTCTTGAACCACTTAGGTATCAGTCCGTGTGGCAACTTGCTCTCACGCAGGTATTTCATAGCCCAAAGCCGTTCCTGGGAAGGGATGCCAGCCCCGTGTGTCTGCACTGGTGTGTGAATCAGGCGCTATGTCTCTATGTGTAAGTGCCAGCAATGCTGAGACTCACCCGTGACACTCCAGGCCAGCTCTCCTGTGCTTCTGTGCTCCTAAGGCAGCTTCTGCATCCTGGGCTTGGTGTGCATGAGGTTGCAATAGGCCTTCTTGGTTTTTTTTTTGTGTGTGTGTGTGACCTATGGAAGAAAACCCTCTGGCCTGAGGAGTTAAGCCCCTTGGGAAGTCGTAGGTCCTCTTGGCTCTGTTCGTGAGGTTTCCTTTGGGTTATTGCTGTCCCTTTGCTTCTCTAAAGGGGAATGGAAGGAAGAGCCAGCCAGGGAGATGGGGAAGAAAAGCCATCCTTTCTCCATAACAGAATGACTCCATCGGGTCACGGATAGTTTGTGCTTGCTTTGCTTTGTTGGAGTGCAGGAGTGGGCAAAGGGATGGGGAAGGGAGAAGAGAAAAAATGGACAGGACTCCTCAGTAGGCGCTCGGCAAACCATCGGAGCAGGGACTTGCTTTTCACGGCGCTGGGACCTTTCCACCAGGTCCACGTAAAGCGTGCAAGTTTTCTGTTGCACTGGGCTTGCAATATGAAGCATCCTGAACATGTGTCTCAGCTTGGCCTTAGGGATGAAATGAGGTAGTAAGGTGGGATATGGGAGCTTGTAGTACTTTGGTTTTGTTTTCTATTTTTCTTCTGGCACAAAAGAAATGAAGGTTTCAGATGAGTTATCACTTTTTTTTTTTCTCTCCCCCTTTTTATTCTTGATTATAGGAATATTTTAAGTATTTGGAGGAAATAGTTGAGTGACATTAAAATCTTTTAAGTGTTTTGAAAAGCAAGAGATTCCATGGAGAGCTATCAGGGACTTCTTAAACAGACTCTTCTTCCTTTATTATGTTGTTTTTCTGCATGGCAGTTCTTCCTTTGCATTGGCTGGTGGTGGATATTTTAAGAATGCCTGTATCTTGGGGTGGAATTGCAGTTCTTGGTTAAGAAATGTGTGTTTTTATTGCTAGTCAGTCTTAACAGTACAATCATTAAATGTTTCTTGTGTGCACTGCTAAAGCTATTTTCCTGAAAGGTAATAAAGTAACATCTTCAAAAACAAATGTTGGCTCATATTTGTATTTCTAGAATTGACCAGTTGCAATGCACGAATCTTAGCCATGTGTTTTTCATGTGCTCTTAAGGAATTGTCTTTCCACTGCAAATTCCCTAGTGTTTGCGTTCTTGGGGCATCCCACAGCAGTCATGTGAGTGTTTGAGGCCTGTCTGCGATAGCGTTATGGACCTTTCTTTGTTTTCTCTTTTAGGTTTTCACATCACATGATTCCTGGTCCTCCAGGCCCTCACACAACTGGAATCCCTCACCCAGCTATTGTAACACCTCAAGTCAAACAAGAGCATCCGCACAACGACAGTGAGCTAATGCATGTGTGAGTCTGCCTTTCTGCACTAGCCCTTAATCTGCAAATGCTTGAGAACTCTATTAAAAGAAGAGTCAAGGAGGTAAAATAAAGGGAACAAGTGTCTTTCATGAGCTGTTTGAATTTTAAACCTTCTCCTGTAATTGCAGCGGGAGATGTTGGCTGTTTTGGGGGACGAATAATGAGGTATGAAGCCAGTATTCCTTCTAGCCCAGCACTTCCTAGCTATCAGACACGGTCATCTTGATTTGGACACAGACATGGAGCTGTCTTCCTGTGGATATTGTTTGAGAATGAACTCATGAGCCTCTATTGGATAAGGTCTTTAACTGCAAGATCTATACTAAAAAGTGCACACAGCATTTGTGCTTGGTACCTGATGGCAAAAGGCTTAAGAAATTAGTGGATGAGGAGCTACCTTCTCTCTGTAGCAATGGCCTTCTAAGTGTTATTTGCCAACCTCACACCCTCCTTGAGTGTTGAATTATTTTTTTAAAGCCAGTTCCCTGAAAAGTTATAAAATGGATGGGACATGACCATTGCAATTCACATTCTTAATAATTTTATGCTGTTGCAGCTTGGAAATTTTCCATTGGGTGCTTCTTTTTATCAGGCTGAAGGTAAATAGATGCCTTTTTTTTTTTCTTTGTCACCTCTTCCCTCCTTCCCCCACCACGTTTTAGGAAGCCTCAGCACGAACAGAGAAAAGAACAAGAGCCAAAAAGACCTCATATTAAGAAACCTCTGAACGCTTTCATGTTGTACATGAAAGAAATGAGAGCGAACGTTGTAGCAGAGTGTACTCTGAAGGAAAGCGCAGCCATCAACCAGATTCTTGGCAGAAGGGTATGTACAGTGGGGTGTGTGTGTGCTCACGTGTGCTGCTAATTTGTGCTTCCCCTTGGCGGGTGTGATGGCTCACTTTCTGCTTGAGGTGTTAACTAATGTGCAGCTATCAAATTAGCTAGAAGATGAAACATGCAGCTAAAAATAAAAGCAGTATGCTGATTTTTCTTTTTTCAGTTACCCACATCATCAGGCTGGCGTGTCTGGTCCGTTCGTGTCTCTGTGTCTGTATCTTGTGCGTTAAATATTCCTGTTTGCACATGGAGGGATCACTGCCTTGGTCCTCCTAGAAGGTGGCATTCATCAGAACAGGAGAGGCTCATTTATAAGTAGCAACACTCAGTGCTTATGGAGATAGATCTCAGCAGTGAATATCAGTATGATGTAGGTTTGATCACAAAAACATGTAGGTTGGAAGGGACCTCCCGAGATCATCAAGTCCAGGCCCAGGCAGAGCAGGCCCAGTTACATGGGTTTGTTCTGGGAGTTGTCCAGGCAGGTTTTGCCCACCTCTGAAGTCATTAGCCCAGTGCTGATCATCCCGGGCCCATTCCAGAGCCCTGCTGAGAGCATTTGCCTTGTGGCATCCTAGGCAAGTTTGTTTTTTTTTTTTTTTTTTCTGGAAAAAAATGCAGGCCAACCCACAGCTGCAAACTGTGTGTGCTTTCAGTGTTGCTCCTCTGAAAGGAAAGTGCCAAAGATAAGTGCCCCTGGCCATCTCTGACTTATCTGTCCCAGAAGTTAGACAGATGGCTTTCATAGCAATTTGAGTTTGAGAATAGATGCTCTGAACCCCTTTTTCTGAGGAGTGCCTCAGCAAGAGGCACTGGAGCTCTGGGGGGAAAAATAGTGCACTTTTCAGTAGGAAGCCATTAACTGCTGCTTTTTCTGTTACCTTCTGAAGACTTGTTTTCCCTCAATTGGGTTAGAAATCTTTCATTTCTTGTCCTGGTTCTTGCAAACCTCTTTTTGACACTCTTGTTACTTCCTCCTAAAGGACATCTTGGTGCTTGCATTTGCTGTTCTCTCCTACAAGTCTTACCCCCGCAATAGCTGATCTTAGTTTCTCATAATGTCGGTCTCGTTTTCCTGGCCCGAATGATGGCAGTGGCTTATTTATCTCCACTCCAGCAGTGAATCAGACCTCAGCGCTCTGTAGTCTGTTTTTTTCCACAGTTTTGACTCTCTTTCCAACTTACTCTTCACTGTGAAAATACCGCAAGTTCCGCTTGCCCAGCGGTACAAACAACGCATGAGTTATCAAATATAATTGCCTGGAGATTAATTATTATCAAATGTTTTGTGCTCAGCTGCCCTGGCTGCTGTTTACTATGTGCTCTGCCACCCTGCTCTCCAGAGCTTGCGCTTGGCGTGGTGCTGGACTTCCTCATACCCTTTCTTCTCCTTCCCCTCATACTACTGTGTGCTCTAGATCTTAAATCAGCAGTTCTTCACAGCAATAAGCAAGTGCTGAAGGATAAAAAAATATATATTCTCACTGAAATGGCAGCTTTAGGGACCAGCTGGGTTTGCAGTAGGGAAGGGGTGCCTATCTAAGAGATGTGGTGTAGAAAAAAACTTTTCTCTGTATGTTTTGAATTCCCCCATTTTGTTGTTGCTAGCCCAGGAGTTTTCAAGGGTGGACACTGAAGCTATCAAGAAGTGCAAGTCCGGCAGCGCTGCCATGCAGGAACAGTTGCACAACATGCAGGAAAGAGGGATGCTAGAAAACGAAGGTGGAACGTGTCTAACAGTAGAACTGCTTCCTGAAGTTACAGGAAAACATCACGTTACCTGTAAAAAAAAATAAAAAATAAAATAACAGCGTTTTGAGTGGAAAAAACAAGTTTCCATTCTTAGATGTTTTATCTTCATGTTTCTGGTAAGGCAGCTACTCTCAGTATATCCTCTTGCTATCAGCAAATAATCTCTGCAGAAGGAGGAGCTGTCCCCTCATCTTATTTTCTTAAGCTTTTTTCACTTCAGTTGTAGTGAACCAGAAATGTGTCCCCTGGCAGCCAGCTGAGGCAGCCTGATCCTTGTCATCCAGCCACTTTCTGTACTGAAGTTTGGTTGCCTCAGTCCTCTCCTCATCCACGCTGCTCTTGGTGTGGAATTTGTTCTGCGGTCGGAACTTTGCTTTTTCCGAATCTCCTGACATGAACTCCTCAGGTGCAAAGGAAACATGCCAGTTCCTGAAGTGTTGGCCACCTTGCCGTCTCGCAGTGCCGTGTGGGGAATATCGGAGTTGCAAATGGGCTGAATCGCTCTGCTTTCAGTAACACATCCAACTTGCCAAATCTGGCCAGACAAGCCGTTTTGTTCACATCTTCTGACATGTAACAAAGGACATATTAAATCCTGCAAATATGATCTGACCTGAAATCCTGGGTCTATAAATTATTCTTGCTTGAGTGTCTCACTGACTTCATGTCTGTCTTTTCATTAATGTCTTCTCTCTTTCTGTGCTTGCTTTTCCCCTCTGTGTGTTGTCAAGGTCAAATATCAAAATAAGGCTAATGCTGCAGTGGAAGCTGATTCAAAAAATGATCTTTTTCTTCTTTTTGCTTCAGATTATAGGTGTTTCAGCAAGAACACAATGATTAGATACAGATACAGTTGGTGCCTTTTCAACCTTGCAGGTTTTGTTTCTTCAAGGTAGATAAAGCAGGAAATCTATCCTCCCTTGGCCATATAGGTCAACTCCTGCAATTTCTAAGACAACAGTTCAGTCGCTTGTGGATTCTGGACACTTCTTGCAGTTGCCATTTTCTTTTCTTCTTTTGCTAGACGGAGAAATTAAAATGCAAATACCTTAAAGCTCAGTACCTCAAGGGTGATCTTGGAAAAGGAGCCTGCTGGTGCCCTGCACATGTGTTATTCCTTTTGACATCGGAATTGAAAACCAGTGTGTAGACGCCTCCTAAAACAAGAGAGCAAAGGTTCTGCTGGGGGAGAGTGCAAGCCCTCTTAGAAGCTGCACAAACACTGTCTGTTTTGTCATGAACTAGAATATTTTTACGTAGTGTGGGTCTGTGAGCAGACTATTTGGCAAGACCCATGTTGCATAAATGATTTTTATCTTGCTGAAGGCACTTGGCAGTTGTAGAGTTGACAAATGCCTGAATTTTGGTCAGCAAACAGGGGTGCTTGTAGTTGCTAATGCATTTCATCTTTGCAGGAGGAAAGGGCTGAGTCAAAGTCTCAAAAACACTTTCTAATGTCATCTGTTGCCCAGCTATGAGTTATTTCTCCCTCTAATACTGTGTTTATTTTATTTGCAGTGGCATGCTCTCTCCCGTGAAGAACAAGCGAAATATTATGAACTAGCTCGTAAAGAAAGGCAGCTACACATGCAGCTTTATCCAGGCTGGTCTGCAAGAGACAACTATGTAAGTCACTCACTCGAAGTTTCTTTGAAAATTAATCTCCTTTATCTAATGTGCGTGGGGTTGGGCTGTGTGTGCGTAGGTGGAAAAAACTGTGGAAAGCTCTGGAAGGAGAGGTGGTGAAGAAACATGCATGAGCCTTATATTTAGCTGTGCTTTGGGCATCCAGAAAACTTTGGATTTTTGTGGTCGATAGTGCAGTGTATCTTATGAAGGCCACAATTTTTAAGGGAAAAAATAGTTTTGTTTTTTTTTTTTTTCTCTAGGACAATAATCACTACAGGCTGCTTATATTGTACTGCACAGCTGTGAACTTTTTCATAACTGATCACTTGCCATCCAGAAGTCTTCTTTAAACTTGAGCAGAATGAGGCCCCTCTCTTCCAGGAGAATCTGAAGCCCAAGTGTCCTGATGCAAACTAAACTTTAATGGAACGTAATTCTGGATGGTTTTATTGGAAAGGAAGCATCCAAAATTTGCGTAGTTGACCTTTACGATAGATTCTGCTTTCATAGAGTTTGGCAAAGATAGGAAATTTTCTTACAATAACCAATACTAGATGAAAGTTAATAGCAACAGTGCAAGTATTAATAATGCTGTCAGCATTTAAATAACTCTTTTTCTAAAAACCATAGACAAGATCTTTTTGCTTTGGAAAACAGGACGCAAGATCTTCACATTGGCAGGGCAGTTGGAAACCAGCATCTATGTTCACTTTGCACAGATATTATTGCAGTATTTTTAAGAGTTGCATGACGTAGGGGTGATTCTTCTTGTTTGATATGGCTGGATTTCACAAAACAGGGTGATTAAAAAAAAAAATGTGCTTCTTGGTTTTGATTCTTCTGTTTTGGTTTGTCTGGTTGTTCAGGCTGTCAGCAGCCTCAGGAGAACACTAAGCGTTGCTGTTCATCTGCTGACAATAGATGGATACTTCTCATTACATGTTTTTGTTACCACCACCCAAAGCATTCATACAAAGCTGTGTGATAGCCATTAGCAGGAGCAGTGTCCTCACAATGTAGTATTGTCAGTGTGTGCTGAACTTGTCAGAAGTTGCTGCAGTTGGGGCCGCTTAAAGCTAGTTTTCAGCCTAGCCTTTTCCTTCTGATTTTTCTGATTTTGATATTACCTAGGATCTCAAATTGGCACTCAGTAGGTTTTAGCACTTGAAGTCAGACTGCTCAAAGAAATAAAACGGAGTAGTCCTCACATGATTTTCTTTTCCTTGTTAATAGCTGCAGTAATGCAGTGTCTCTAAAGCAGTCTGGTCTTGGTGCCCCAGTGATAAAGCTCACTGCTGTGAACTTCCCAGAGCCCTGGAAATCTGTTTTCTTGTTTCTGGTTTTGCTCCTGTCTTTGGGAGCTCGCTCACAAAGAGTTGCCTGGTCCTGTTGCCAGCCTCAGGAGAAGTAAGGGCAGGAGCTTAAGAACTGTGCAGGCCAGGACTGGCAGAGCAGGCTGGAAACCACCTAAACTTCCCTGCCAGGAGCTTCTCGCAAGCCAGGGGTTGGGACTGTGACTCGCTGTCCATCGCTGACTGCTGCAGCAGCTTCGGGTGGTTTTGCACATCCCCTGCTCTTGGTCCCACCCCTCTCTCCTCTCGGCTGCTCCAGGACACAAGCACAAGTCCTTCCCACTTGGTGTGGTCTCTGCTGGAGTGTCCAACTGCAAAGTTGCTGGTTTGCACCCTGGGACAAGCCGTGGTCATCTTGGGTGCATTCAACACCCTGTGTGCTGCTGCCATGTGTGCCAGTATTAGTATCTGAATGTGTGAAGGGTTTCTGTAAGTGCTGTAAATTATGATATCAACATAAGTGTCATCAGTTTATTAAGCATGAGAAGTTCTCTTGATGCTTGCAGTTGCCAGCGTTAGCTGAAAAACAGCCAGAAATAGTAATTTCATGCAGACAGAAAAAATGCGTAATGCCTGGGTATATATTCCTCCATAGATGCAGAGAGCAAAACCTGCTACCATTGAAACAGTTGGGATTGGGTAGGAAAATGATTTTGATTTAGCTATTCTGTTTTTTTTTTTTTTTTTTTTTTTTTTTTTTTTTTCTCAACCACTTTTTCACAGTAGTCTTGATGTGGATTATGCCAGCTGGCTTTTTTTTAATGTGTGTGTTGTGAGGTAGAAGGGAGAGACAAAAATAGTTGGGTGTGCATAATGGCTTAGTAAAATTGCTTGTTTTGCAGGGGAAGAAAAAGAAGAGGAAGAGAGAGAAGTTACAAGAATCAGCATCAGGTAGGCTGTGTGACCGAATCTTTCTTATCATTCACTTTAGGTATATTGTAGAAACCAGGGCTGCTGCTATTTAATTTTTACATGCTTCTCTCCGACACCTGCTTATTACTGATGTCGTCGTCTTAAGATAACTCACTTGAACGCAAGCTTGTACGAATGCACAGAATGTGTGTTTCCTTTCTCTGACACCTATCCCCTATAGATGTCCTGACTCCTCAACATCTCTGGTCAAGCTTATGCATTGCTGTCATCATTGTCTTGCTTTACCTTTTGTTTCTTCTCCTCATTCAGTATTCTGTTATCCTTAGACTTAACTATATGTGTCAAATGGTGTGGGGGATTACTGGATGCTGAAAACTTTTCTGTAGCCACAGTAGTTTTTTCTCACTGAATTTTGCATTTCTGTGTACACTAACAGCTGCCTAGTAGGTTGGCTCAAAGCATCAGTGAGGTCTCCTCTTCGCTTTTAAAATATATATATATAAAAAAAGGAACATCTCATCTTTTTTTTCCCCAACAAAAATGGCTGGTATAAGAACCATTAAAAAAAAAAAACCCAAAACCAAAAGCACAAAAAAATCCATGTAATATTATAGCATATAGACTTATTTGGAATGTGCAAAAACTCTGTAATGGAAATTTGTTAAAGGAAAACAATCTTCTACAGGTACAGGCCCCAGAATGACTGCTGCCTACATCTGAAGCATGGTAAGAACATCTCTAAAGTTTTCCTGCTACAACTGAATTGTAAAATAAATTTTCTTAGAAATTCTATGCAATAATATGAACTTAACAAAAATTGCAGAAGTTTCATGGTTTTTATACCGGCTATCTATTAGGTGTTCACAATTTTACTTACCTTGACATTTTCGAACTGACCATACCTCACTGACTCGCTGCAAGTCTGCCTGTGAAGCACAAGGATGGTTTTATACAGCAATGCTAACCCTCCCAGCCAGCAGTGTCACAGTTCCCACAGAGCATGTTAGAAGTTGGCTTTGCAGTACAGTTCATGTGCTGATGTCTTCAAGATGCTGGCTGGCTGGCCAGGTACCCCGATTTATCTGTGTACTAACAACATATCAGCTAAGAAAGTAGGACTGTTTCGGTTTATCAAGAATTTCTCCCTTGATGGTACAATGGTATTTTGTGTGTGGTGTGGATTTTTTTGTAATAGTTCCAGTGTGTGCTCTCCGTCCTACAGATTTTTCTCCTTTCGTGTCATCTTCATGGAAGGTGGAATGACTATTATTACACATATCCAATAACAGCATCTAGCATGATTGTCAGTGCACGCCGTACCGCAGGGAGGTTCTCATTTCTTGGTGTTTGTGTTGGAAGACTGTCGGTTCCCCTCCCCTCACAGTGTGATATGTTTTCAAGTAGGAATGGAGTTCATTTGCAATAGTAGTGCCTTAGTGCAATAAAATTAACCCAGACTGTATTTAAGAGATCCTTGTGAATTACAGGAACTATGCAAAAAGTAAGTCTCTAAATTTAACTTGGCTTTACAGTAGAAATTGTCTTTTTCTCCCCTTCCCTCTAACTTGTTTGGCCGCATGATCCCCTTACCACTCAGAATAGCCAGCAGAGCAGCAGTTGGCTTTCCTTCTGCTCGGACTTTCAGACAGAGAAATCCAAGTGGACTTTTCTGTGCAGTGTGTCAGTCATCAGCCAGTCAGCATGGTTCAGGGCTCTTCTGTAGCTACACCACGTGTTGGTTAGTCTAAGCTTGCTTGGGTTTAAGAGTTTATCTGAAAATGCTGAAATAAAGTGAAAAGATGTAAAAAGCACACTCTGCTAAGCAGAAAAGGTTCGGGCAAGCTGACAGTCTTGCCCATTACAATATGCTTGTCTTTGCTTGCTGATTTAGGTGTGGATTGCAGCATTTGGATTCTACAGCCTCTACTACAAATGTTTCTGTGAAATGTTATTAGTTACTACCCTAAGTAGTATACTCACAAAACAACCCAAAAAAGTGTTTTAACCTTGAGTTTTATAATTAATATTTCAGGTTAATGTCCAAGTACAAGTTCGTGTTGTGAACATTTTTCTTTTGGTGTGAGGACAATACCAATAAGTGAAACACTGAATCTTATCTGACTGAATGCACAAAACCTAGGATCAGAAAACAACCAATGTTTATGTGACAGTTTAGCACTGGGAGTATTTGGTTTCTTGGATGTTGTACAATCTAAGGATGGCTGCCTTGCTTACATTGACCTACTTTTTGTCAGAGTTTCTCTGTTTTCACCCTCCATAGCAGAGAACGAGCTGAAATAGAAGAGGATGAATGTTGTGTGTGCTTTCTTTCATTATATATTACTTCTACGCTCCTTTCTTTCTCTTCTGCTCTGTCACAGAAAGGAAGCTGTTGTATTACCTGTCTCTCTGTCCAGGTGCAATTTATACCAAGGAGTATCGGAGCGGTAGGAACATTACTTCCACTGAAGGAGAGCATGTTCTTGACTCCATATATGCCCATGTAGGCAGCTTCACTAAATGCTGCGTGCCCAGCAAACGCTCTCCGCTGCAGGCGTACAGATGTACTCTAGCTGAAAGTAAAACGCACACAGTGATTAGAGAACCTGAACCAACCAGACTTCAAAGTAAGCTTCCTAAGGTTAAGAGTCTTGCCCTTTGCAAGCCCAATCCAAGGAATGTTTTGCCCACAACTGTAATATATTTTATCAGGTCCACGGCAGAGCTGTTGTAGCCTTGACTGAATGGAGCTGAGAAGCTGGGAATGCAGCAAAGAACCCTTAGAAAGCTGATGTTTACCTCCTTTCTACCCATATGGCGGGTGCATGAGAGAGCAGTATGGGAGAGGGGGAAGGAGGGTGGGAGGTCTGGGAAGGAGACAAGCGCTCGGTTATCTGAGAGGAATCAGAAATGTGTAGGTGGCAAGACCAAAGAAAGAATCTTTAGATCAGCACAAAGGCAATCAGCCAGAGTTGTAATTACAGTGATGTAAGTGAGAAGGATGAAGCAGGAGGAGGCTTGCGTGGTGGGATGTTCAGAGGAAAGTAACGGAAGAGACATGCAAACAGAAGTGATTCAAGAGAGGGTGAAGGTTTTTGTCTGTGAATGTTGTGGCACATAACTGATCTTTAGGATGGGGCTCTGACCTGCATTTTGGCCACTTCATCCTTTGAGCGGTGAAATCAAGCTGGTAGTTGTCAGAAGTGAAGACATCTGATTTTCTTTATGATTTGACTTCTGAGAGGAAATAAGAAAAGCTGATTGATCTTATGATTACCTTTAATTAATTGAAGAAATATAAGAGTGCTCACAGAATCTCCTGGAGTGTTCAGCAACATAGAAATAGTTAACTTTTTATGACTTGCTGTGTACAGTAAAGGGCACATTGGTTGACGTATGGCGGGATGCAATTGGGAGTTCCTCGTAAGTTATATAACTTAAAACTGACGTTCTGGAGTCTCTTCAAGGGCTAAAAAGATAGAGGAGTTTAATAGGCATTTGAAAGCCTATCTGAAAAAGTATGTATGTGGCCTACAAAATTCCATGACAACTGACATTTAGTTCAGCAAAGTTTTTTTTTTTTCTTTTCTTTTCTTTTCTTTTTTTCTTCAAATGAGAAGAAAAACTTGACTAATGGTGACTTACAATCAGAAAAGCTTAAAAGGATCAGATTAAGACTGTTTAAACAATGACTAATTATTACATTTCAAATGCCTTACATGGAAATCGGAGCCAAAATTCTGTGCAGAAGTGATTTTACCTAGCGTGTAACAATCCAAGAGTGGCTTATTTTTGTCTCACTAGTAAGATGGAGTGGTGTTATGAAAGCAGACTATCCAAGTGGACCAGTCTGCAGTCAGAAGACTGTGGAAAAGCACTGTGTGATGACTGCGGGCATATACGACCACTGGTTTCTGGCCAGCATCCTAGAAAAGAGGGTGTGAGGTGTTGCCTTCTGAAGGCAATGATTTGTGACATGGCTTGTCCAGGGCTCTCAAAATTGCTGCTGAAGTACTTTAAAACAAAAGAAATGCCATGTCTGTGCCCTTGGCTGTTTAGAGGTTTCAAATACAGCCTGGAGGATTGGTGCAGAAGTTGGTGTGTGAGAAGCTGTGTGATGGTGGTGCAGAGTCGTGTCCTCATTTGCTTTAAAACTTGCGCAGTTTCTGCGTGAGCTGCCCTTCCTGGACATTAAGGAGGGGATTTATTGCAGGCCAGGCAGGTGAGGAGAAGGCTGACTGCACCATGGGAGAAAGGCAGAGGGGGGAGTCCAACAGTTGGGCTTTTCTGTGTCCCATACAGGACTAAGTAGTAGAAGCAATGAGTTTGCTGCTCTCCCTTTTGCAGCATGCAAGTACCATAGCATTATCTTTGAATATTAAAAGCAGTCAGGACAGGAAAGTAGAGGGCCTCTTCTGGGGCTTTAATGCTTATAAAAGATCAGTAAAGTGAAAAATGAACAGAATAAAGTTAGTTAGATTGAAACACTTTGTTATATTATCAAAACAGATGTTCAAAGTTTGTTCAGTGTTTCTTTTTCCAGTTAGGCACAGAAATTACCCAAGACATGGGCACGAAGCTCACGTAGAGCCCCTACTGCAACAAAAATCTGTGCCTGACCTTGCTGATCCTTGCAGGGTGAAAGACGGAAAACTTTTCAGGCTTTGAACACCAAGTAAAGAAAGCGCTGCCGAGCGGGCTGTGCATGGCAGATACAGGAGCACTGACACCTGCTGGGAGGGATGCTGCAGAGCGCACGCGAGCCCCCCGCTCCGCGTGGCGCCGCGGGAGAGGTGCGCGAGGGGAGCCGGCAGCCCGCGTTCGGAACGGGGAAAGGGCACAAGCCGCTGAATTCCAGGAGCAGTTGACTGGGGAATGGCCAGAGCCTGTTTTTGGCAGCCGTGCTTCCGAGCTGCAGGTACGGCTGTGCAGGTAGGGATGCTTAGCTAGAGCGTGAGCAGCAGCGTTTTCAGGAAATGGAATAAATAGTTATTGTTTCACTTCTAAGGTGCAGCAAGTGGGAGGCTTGGGAGAGAGGGAATAGTGGGAAAACTATTGTTCTAGTGGCCTTCCTGTGGGACAGGGTGGGGACAGGGAGTGAACTGGTGGTATTGTGTTCTGTTCTTGCTGAAAAATGTGTATTTTAGCAAATTTAGTAAACTTCACCACCAGATTGAGAATTGTGAAGTCATTAAAAAAAAAAAAACTCTGGGGAAACAAACTGTTTCATAAAAAAACTGTTAAGTTTTTGAAATGTGTTTCTGTTCCAAATGGGATCAAAACGTGAGTGTTTCAGTATCTTTATCACTGTAACTCATTTAGTCTAACATTTTCATTTGGTCATGTACTTGTATGAAAAACTTCAAAATGAGAAACTGATCCCGTATTCTAGCACAGCTAAAAAGCAAGTTGTTATGACATTGCTAGAGTCTTTCTCTCACGTTTCTGGAGATGGAATTCTGGTGAATTTAGTCCTCCTCTAATGTCACCAGAACTGCATTCAGATGCAGTTCTGCCACAGCTTTTCCAGCACTTTTGCATGCCTGAGACTGCAAGGGGTCAAATGTTATGGCCAAAATAACTGCATATAATTAGTTTTACTGAGTTTGCATTGCTTGAAATTAGGTGAGACTGTTGAATAGTTGTGTTTGCTACCCTGTGTGTTTTTGAGCTATAGAATAGGAGGCTTGTGTATGTTGGACCACTAGAATGTTTCTGCTGTGAGATGACTCGATTGCATCGCAGGGAAGTTGCCGTGTCCGAGCTTTGCAGTGGTTTCTGTGCACTGCTGTCTTTACAATGGTGAACTGTATGAATGCAGGTATGTAGAAGTGTTGATGAAGCTCTAGAAGTTACTCGTGTTACAGTTGAGTCTTTAAATTATTCTATACATAAGCAGCTTTAAATATTGAGACCGTCTTTCAAAGTAGAGCATAAATACTAAGCTAGATTTAATTTTGACAGCAAAGGTGATCTATAAAGGATATTTTACATATGTTATCTTTTTGTCTTTTGGGTGAAATTAAGATTTCCTAATACTTTTCCAGTACCTCATCTTGGCTGTTACGGCAGGTAAAGGAACTGAAGTAGGTATTTCAGTGCCTGTAGAACAGATGCATCTCTCTTCTCAACTCTTAATCTATAAAGTAAATAGTCTGGAGTTAACAAAAGCAGTCATAGTCCTTGGCTAAAGGCCTTTCCCCTTTCTTAGTGCTTTAACGCTTACAATTTTATCATTACCTCAGAAACAAATGACACCCAAATGGTTCATTTTTTTTCAGAAAGCAAACATGAAACTGTCTTTAAATAGTCTTTTGAATATATAATATATATCACAAAGATACAAAAGGGTCACAAGTTTGTGTGTGTGTGTGTTTTTTTTTTTTTTTCCCCTTCCTCTCCTTCTCTTGCAGATCGTTTTTAGTATATTCTTCTCTAAGAAGCTACTAGAGGCAGCTGTCTAGAGTTAACCTGTTGTTTATTATTATAAGCATAGAACCTCCCCATCCTCCCAACAGGAAAAACATGTCACAGACCTTCCAGTATAATCTTTTTAAAGACAAGCTCAGATACAGATCTAGCCTCCAGTTTCATACTGCCTACGCTGGGGTCCTTTGATAAGGGGTGATGTCTGTGTTGGCATCACTGACTTCAGCTGCACAAAGCACCAGCCTTAAAATACGTGGTGTTTCCAGCACTGATACCAACCTGCCCTGAAACAGGTCACTGACTCGGAGGAGGGAAGCAGTTATTACTGCTGTTTGCTTAGGCCAAGCTAAGAAGATAGAAGTTGGGACACTAGGCTCCACCTGCAGTCAGTGCAGAGGTATCTTCAGGAGGAGCTATTTCAAGGCATCTTAAACTCAGGTAGGTATTTTGGCATGGCAGACTCCTTCCACAGTTAGCAATGGGCTGAGGCTAAGAGTAGCAAGGAAGAATAAAACAAGAAAAACTTACCAAACTGACATAGCTTCAGCATGGCAGTATCTGTTAAGAGTTTTAGGGTATAATTTTATGTAGTTTCTTTGGCAACAAAGGCAGCTTTCCCTGCTGCCTGCTTGTAGCCAGCTCTTGCAGAGAGAACTTGTTCCTCTGTCTCCATCCATGCACTGTAACAGCTTGTGGGTCTCTGCAGCAAATCGGATTACTGAAAACACTGGGGTTTAGCTGGGAGGTGCTTTTTTTGTTTAAAAACAACAAACGTTGTGGAGTGTTTGTTTTTGTTTGCCCAGAACATTTCAGGGATCTGGTTTAGGCTAGCCCCACAAACCATGGCACAGCTGGGCAGGAAGAGGAGCAGACTGCAGCGCCTGCATCTGTCTTCTTGTGCCTGAATCTCTTTACAGCTCTGCTGCTTAAGAAAACAAAGGAGCTTCACACACGGAGGGAACTGCTGCTAAATAAGAGCCTGACTTGCATAGCCTGGTTTCTGCAGTACTGGCTAAATGCTGGCACTAAACTGAACATGTTTGTTTTGGACTTCAAAAGAAAATGATGCAGTTTCAGTTGTTAGACCCCTGAGTTTGCCATGTTGTTTGAAGTACTGAATTAAAAGCCTGGTTTAGTCACTTTTTTATATATATAAAAACATATACACACAACTTATGTCTTCCTGTCTCTCCTTATGACTGTATGAAAACAACCTCTAGTAGAGGAAGGGTATAGAAAAAAGGGCCAGATTTAAGTTGTCTTGCCTTCTGTGAAGGTTAGCTTTCTCTCTTACTCTGTACTTGCTCCTACACCTACCCAGATACTCTTCAAGTTTCTTTCCTACCTCTTCTCATTAGGGTGACCTGGATGAAACTGCATAATGCTCCCTCACTTGCTCCAGCAAAAGGGAGGCAAGTTAAAGACAGGGAAGAGGAGAGGAGGAGCATAAGGCCTTTGTGGACCCACCCTTCAATGCATCTCATTTCAAAGAGCAGGGAGGTATTTTGATCTCTCTTTAATGCTTGCCCTCAGCTATTGAGCCATGCCTTGTTAGGAGGCTTTATTTTTAACGTACTGATTGCTGAAATCCAGTTTATCGTTTGAGTAGTAAGGCTTTTCTTCTTACATTGAATTATTGTTGAATTTTATTTCTGTTTCTTATTCAAGTTTTTTCGTTTCCTCCCCCCCCCACCCGCCTTCCCTCCTGCAGTCAGCTGTACACTGCAAATGGCACAGACAGTGCCTCCTATTGTGGCTCAGGCTCAAGACTTCACATATGTAAAATGTGACTTGCAGCACTTTCTTTGAAGCCTAACCACAGCCAGGGAGCTGTAATTGCAGTCTTTGATTGCGCCGACTTCACTTGTGGATTGGGCTTTGCTAGGGCATGCCTTGCTTGGCGAGACTTCAGCTGCAGCCCCCCAGTGAAGCCTTAGATGTGGGAAGTCTCCAGTCTCCTTAGCACATGCCTGTGGTTTCTTGAAAAGAATCCTGATTTGACCTGTTTTCTATCTGTAAGGCAACACCATCATAGTTATTAGTTTTTAGGCATTATTTGGTTTATCATCAGCAGAAGCAATTTCCAGTGTGTAGCCTTAGTGCACAGCTGGGAAAAGGCTGCATTCTAGATACTGTTTCTAGGCTAGCTACTGTGCTACTGCATGGCAGTATTCTAGAATTAAAAATACACAGGGAAATAAGAGTACATGTAATTCTGCATGGGGGCAGAATTACACTGGATTTGTAATTTCTAACAGTATTTGTAATTTCTCTTTAATAGTGAGGTGGGTAATTACAGGTAGAGAGTGGTTATGAAAATGAGGCTGAAGCTGCATTTGGATGGAGAAAGAAGTGATGGCCCCTGTTTGAAAACGCTGAGGGCCACAGCAAGGCCGTGGTCGTTATTTTAACCTCCTGACTTCAAAGACAGCTTGCTGGTTAAGAGAAGTGGGGGGAGGCAGGGAATCATCTCAACAGAAGAGCATTTCATTTCCTTCAGTGAAGTAGACATTCCTGGCTGCTAATGGGGAGTAGCTCTGAATCACAGCACTTGTATCAGACTGCTGTGAACTACTGGCCTGGCGCCTCAAGGCCATTCCTCAACAGGAAGCTGAATGTTTTCATGTAAGACTGAGAGGAAAACCTTCCCAGGAAGAGCAACCTGGACCAAACCTTTGAAAATCTGGGATGAAAAGGCACAAAATAAATATAAAGCTGCAGGGTGCTCTCCCTGGTGTTCCTCTGCTGTTTGCTTGGCCTCTCTTTCGTGCTCCTTGGAAAGGTAGAGCCCTTCATAGTTCTTTGATCCCCATGTGTTACAGAGCACTGTGCTACTTTAAAAAAAAAAAAAAAAAAAGAAAAGAAAAAAGAAAAAAAAAAGCAGGAAACTCAGAATGCTTTTTTTAGTTGGGCCTTGGACTGGTTTTTATGAGGAAATAGGAACCAAATTAGTCAATACAGACCACCTCTGTTGAACCACTGCTTTTCTAGTGGACTTTTTGGCTGTGCTGTTTTAAAAGGCCACAGTGGCTTTAAATGTCCTTTTGTGGCTATCAGCAGCAGGTGAAGATTACTCATCATGTACGAGGGACTGGTGGTATTTGGGGGAGAGAGTCTCATTCAAGCTAAAGCAATGCAGTATAACTTAGCATGAACTTGTGCTTTCTCTCTTTCTACCTTAGTCTGTAGCTAAACTTCTTGAGTATCCTCAATATTCCCAATTTTCCCTTCCACTAAAAGACTGGTCTTGAGGGTGACCTTGAGGGATTCAATTTGACAGAAAAAAAATGGGTCCTGATCTGGCTCTTACCAAAATTTAAGTGCCTCGATTTTTGCAGCCTTTCTACCCTGGAGTACATTAGCTTGTATAACTTCTTATTCAAGAGCAGGACTCAACCACCATGGGCAAAGTGCTTTGTATTGTAATGAATTAAATTGAAACTGCATGGAAGTGGAAAGGGGGGCAGGAGTGAAGAATGTAGGATAAAATGGCCCTTCATTAAATACTGCTGCTGTATTATTTGCTGCTTATTTCTTTTTGTGGCTGTTACAGTCTCAAGGAATCAGTCTGTTATGATTAGTCTAACAGGATGCAGGCAGCTGGCACATTCTGGTAACAGAAGCTGGAATAGTGGTTCAAACAGACTTGTTTCTGTATGAAAGACTTGTTCTATCTTGCCACGCGTGATTAGAGGTGTTAACAGTTTATCTTCCTTGCCTGAATCAGTATTTGGTGTGGTGTTCTCGTGAAACTTCGCTTACCTTCTCCACTGCATTGCATTCCTGGTGCTAATTTCAGTTGTTCCTTAAAGTCCTATTCATTGAACCCTTGACATGTTTGGCAGTTGGGTAGTGTCTGGAAGCCTAGAGGTTAGAGTTGTTTTTGTGAGATACCAGTAACTCTGAGACCGTTACTGGAAAGCATGTGTCTGTCTGGGAATAACGCCCTGACTCATCACACTAGTCACTGGGTGGAGTCCCCATTACAGTCCCCTTGTCTGGTTCAGAAGGGCAGGGGTGACTCAAATCAGCTGTTGCATGAGGCCCACGTAACCCTCATGTTCAAGAATTGCCCTACCCTGTAGAGAGCAGAGACTACTACCTCTAGGCTTGCATATATGCCATAAGAGCATAAATCCTCCAACAGTTCTAGGCAACTCAGCTGCCAGGTGAGTGTCCCATGGCTCTTATCCAACTGGAAGATGTTGCCTACCTCATGGAAGGGTGGAAGGAATCCTCCTCAGCGATACGGATATGCAGCAGGGTCAGTGTTCACGGAAGCCTGCCTCTCTGTCACCCATGAGGCTCCAGCTGCTCCGCAGCTGCTTCCCAAAGAGAACATTCCTTTGTTTCTGTGGAGAGCAGGGCTTGGGGCTCTGTGATGGAGGTTTAATTGACCTCAACTGCCATCGTATCAAAGCCTGAGGATGCCTAAACCTGTAACAGATGTCTGGGTCAAGTGGTTTAGATAAATGGAACGCACTGTAAATAGAAATTACTTCTGTAACATGTTCAATGTTTAAGGCTTTCTTAGGGAGGGAAAAAATACTCTAGTGAGTGGACATCTATTTGCAATCAGAGTACTCTCTTGAATGAAACAAAGCCATGAATACTCTTACAAACTTTAAGCATGAGCAAGTAGCGACACTTTGCGCTTAATTTTGGCATTGCAAAAGCAACTTCCACTAATACAGTTGTACTGCTGAGTTGGAGTGACCCCTCGCCAGGAATTTCTGTATGGACAGTTTCTTTGAAGGGGACTTATTTAAAAACAAACAAAGTGCTTCATTTAAACTTTATCACTCTCCCTTCTTTCTCTGTAGGTGGGAAAAGAAACACTTTCTCGACTTGCAAAGCAAAGGCTGCGACACCAGGACCCCTTCTGGAGATGGAAGCTTGTTAAACCCTAGGTGTGTCCTTCATCCACACAGACCACCCTGACGGGTCTGCCCAGGATGCCATTCACCCTGATGTCACTGCTAGAGGCACTGAATCATAAAGACAATCACTGCCAAAATCCTTCACTCTTGCAAGGTCCAGCCCTGGTATAAAAAGAGCAAATGAGTTCCTGGGTCAGGAAAGCAGCTTTCTTCTCCATCTCTGCCTTGCACTCTTAATGCCCGTCCCAGCCGTGTCCATACTGAGTCAGCAGCCCCGTAGCACGGCTGGCAGCTTCAGCCACCCCACTTACGCGACCACAGCTGCCCTCTCGAGCATGCTGAGGAACGGAATGTGCCCGGACGAGGAAGACACACTCACTTCTTTTTATTTAATGGTGCGACAGGATCAATTTTGGTTTTAGCTTTTTTAAGAAACTTGAATGCTTTTATATTTTAACTTTTAGTTTTTAATTTTCTTGGTGTATATTTTACTAGGTATGAGCTTCTAAACAAGTGTCAAAAATCTGAAATACTTTTTAAATAAAGGGTGTTTTTTGTTGTTTTTTTTTTTTCTGCCAGAGGAAAAGCCTGTATGGATAAAGGTGGATTTTTTTTGTTGTTGTTAAACTATTTGTAACAAATAGTGGCCTCTAAGTCTATAATAACAGTGTCCTATAGAGCTAAATAAATATAACAACAGTCAGTTGGTCAGTAGACATGTCAGTCTTGCATCATCTACTCTGTAAACATAAGCAATACATCCAGCAAATCTGACCGCAGTGAGTTCTCCTTCTCACCCATTCCCCTTTTCCTTGTAAAAAGCCCAGCACTTGAATTATTACTTCAATTGTTCTGTATTTGTATCTGTTTTTGTTAGCCTGTTAGTGGGATTTTATGCCAGTTGTTGAAATGAGCATTGATGTACCCATTTTTTTTTAAAGAGTAAGGCACAGCCTTTGCCAAAAATACTGTCAACTTTTTTTTTTTTTGGGGGGGGGGGTCATTCCAGTTTGAGTTAATGTGCTGAGCATTTGTTTTTTAATAAAAGCTTTGTAATAAAACTAAAGTCAATTGTCTGGCTTTAAAAAGTAAGCAGGGCTTGCATTTGAAGAAGCAGAACCCTGGAAGGCAGGAATAAGTCCCCCAAAGCATGGTCATTTGCAAGGCTACACTCTTTGGTGTGCATGCAAAGTGTCTGGCTGTTTGCTTACCTGAAGTGAATATAGTTCTTTTTGAAAGGAATGTATATTTTTTTCTTCCCCAAGGTAAGCAAAACTCTCCTGTTCTCATCGTGCAAGCAACGAAGGGGAAGGTTGAGACTTCCCTCATGTTTCCACATAACATTTGGGCTAACTGTGCTATCAGGCTCTCCAATCCCTATATTAAGTTTTCTATCAGAGTCTGAGTGAGCAGCAAACAAGGCCACACAGCATTCCCACGCTCTTCAGCCCCAAAACTATAGATGTGTGAGCCTCTCCAGCCCCAAACACCAGCAGAAACTTCTCTGATCCATTTCCTCATTTGTTCAGGGACTGCTGTTTCACAGCTTTCAAGCACATGGAGATGTCTGAAGGACTGCACTAGGAAAAACAAAACTAATCAAAACATTGTAGCTACAGGAAAACTGTTCCAATTGTTTGAGGGTGTCATTGCAAAAAAACAAACAGAAAAAAAAAAAAAGAAACAAACTATGAACTGTAAATTGAACCAACCTATGTTGTATTCTAGCTCCTGAATCTTGTTTGGTGTGAGTTTGGAATGAGGGAAGTACTGAACTACAAAAAATTCACAGAGGTGTGTGACTTAATTGCCTAAGGAGGTTTTGTGACTAGATTGGTTATAAGTGACCTTTAAACTCTGCTGCATAAGAAGAAATTTCAGAATCTAAAATGTTCTGTAACAGCTTCCTTTTAAATCGGGCAAGGCAAATTACAACAAAACAAAATCCTCAGTAAAATAAGAAAAGCAATATATTCCAGAACTTAATGGTGATAAGGCACTTACTTATTTGGAGACACAAGGCTTTGAATTTGGACTGACAGCCAAGAAAAATGACTAACAAACCCTGAGAGATGCTGCTTAGGCAAGGGTAGGGTCATAGACTAAGCAAGTCATGGAAATAGGGACTCAGATCTTAACCAACGTATAGTCAGTTTTTATTAGACCCTGCGGTGAAGGTGAAGTGCTGGGTAAATAAAACAGGAGGCAAAGCAGAACACACTAGTGATACACCACTAAACTGAGAGAAAGTTTCAGAGTCCAGTGCAGCCAACATTCTTTAAATGTAGCTGCTCCTTTTGCTACCCAGAGATGAGATCCCTTCTTACTCTCCTCCTGGGACATCTGTTTTATTTTATCACAGCTAACACTATCTCTACCTCTTCCCATCTCGATCCTAAATTAGAAGGCAGTAATCATACCTGGGAAAACAAAAACAAACCCATGTCTGAGGAACCACAGGAGAATGGCCATTGCTTTTTTTCAGGCCTGTAAGAACCTGCTAGCTCAAACTCCACACAACTGTTTACTTAAAATGTCCTGAAAGACTTCACAATCAAAACATCTTAATCTAAGGTCCCTCCAAAAACTTATAAACAGGGTTTTTGGCCACTGTTTGAAAGTTCAGGTTTTGACATATGGTCTAAAAGTTTCCATTAGCTTGAGCTTGGTGTAACTGCATGACTCAAAACCACTCCGTTAACCACTAAGCAGACTAGGTCTGCCCGTGCTGGCATTCTCCACACTTTTTTTTTTTCCTCTCTTTATAGTGGTGTCCCTTTCCAAAACAGGACAGCAAACAAATGTTTCAATATGTCAAACAGATTACTACCTTTTCCCTCTGCTCCATTCCACTTCACACCTGCTCCAGGGTTTCTCTCCTCCCACTTTTCTCTTGTATTTCTCTGACCCTTCCGCTCTCGTTCCATCCTCATGGGTTGTTCTCTGCTGCTTTCCCACAGAGCAAACTCAGCTGGGGACTAGCACTGCCAAATGCCCCTTGCACTGCAAAGCAGCCTCCTCTTTCCAGCAACCTGGTGCTATTTCCTACGAACATAAAAAGACGGTATTTAAATTTTGCACAAGGCTAGGCAATTGAAGAAAGAAACCCTCTAAATTTTCCCGCGTATCTGTTCCCCCACTGCACTCTTGGGATGGTACTATTTTAGCTCACATACACATTTTTTGTTTTCTGTTCTTCACAGCCTGTAAGTGGTGTAAACTGCCAGGAAGGACTAAGGGAGTATCACAAATGAGATGTGTACAACCTCACTGCAGATTTAGGTATTAAATCTGCTACCACAGTTACATAAACATGGAATATACTATAATAATCTTCCCACATTAGAAGGATGCTTCAGGTCACCTTAGTCCAACAGTTGTCTCACCAGCATAACTCATTATCGTTTTTTTCTTTGAGAGCTAACCTCACTTCTAGAAGCCATGATAACTCCAGGAATACAAGAGAGTCAGATGCTGGCAGTAGATTTAAATATTTTACCTGACCTGTTCTCTATTATGCATTATTATAGCATTACTCTCTCTTGCCCTTAAAATTAAGGGTTGTAACTAACAGCTTACAGAAAAGACAAGGAACATAAGGCTGTACAACACCAGTACCCCCTGCCTCTCATTCCTAAACCATTTATTCCCTAAAAACACAATGAATTGGATTTTTAAGAAGTGTAATCTTTACTAGAAACAGTTTCTTACTTGCGGTGTTAGCTCCCACTGTCAAAAAGCTCTACCTTTTGCCAAAAGCAGTTAGCCTGTGTGGTGAAGATCATGGCTGCTGTATGATCATTTGACATATTGTTCTCCCTTTCCATCTGCAGGCTACCTTAAATGCCACCTGCCAATAAGCTAAATGTTTTCGGCTGTAAATCTCTGCAAATGATCCTTCAGAGTTTAACTCTGGTCTAGATACAAACTAAATCCCAATAGTTACTCTAAGACAAATGAATGTCCATACAAATTTAGATCCAAGTAACAATGCTGGCTCCAGTTCACAGATTTGGCAGTTTACTGTCAACTTCAGCAACATCGGCCTTTGTTTAGTCAAAAATGAAAGAAAATGCCAAGTCTGTATGAAAGAGAAACAATTCTTCCTCTGTTCCAATTAATGTTTTTGTTAAAGGGAAGGGGGGAAAAAAAGGCAAAGATGATGGTAACAGGAAACCCACTTATAAGATTAAAAGCATCTTTTTCTCCTTTTCATATTTCCTCTTTCTAAAAGGGAAATTTACCACTTTCAAAACCTCATGCAATACTAAAGCAAATTAGGTTCTATAACTTTCTTTTGTCTCCTCCCTTAAAGCTAGCATTTCTACAGGTCTCACCCTACCCAGATACTAAAAGCATCCTGAACAGGTTTTAAAATCCACAGCCTCATTCATATCTGCTATCTCCAGATAATTTCCTGCAGCCTCACCCATCCACGCTTCTTCCTCAAACAATACTGCAAAAATTTCTTCAGACACTTAAAACCCTGCTTGAGTACTTAGCTTTTGCTGCTCTGACAATAATTTCATGATAGTACCCAGAAATTAATCTGTAAGCAGCTGCTAAAATCCTTTGGGTCAACAGAAAGGGAAAGCAGAGAAACCAGGAGGCAGTATTTTTCTGCCCTCAGAAGGAAATTGTCATTGCTACTTTCTGAATGACCAATCAGCAGCACTAAGCAGAGCTTCATTCTTTCAGTTGATGCTGTCCAAAAAACTAAATAAACAGCAAATAGAACCAGAAAGCTCCTGTTTCCCTTCACATTCAATATTTGTACATGGGGGACTTGTCACAAAAATACATGCTAGCTCTCTTCTAACAGTCCCCCTTCTTCTGAGGATTAAGCTCAAGACTTAGAGAAAACCGAGGCCCTGAAAATTAGGCTCTTAAATAAATCCTCCTTTAAATTCTGATAGGCATTTCAGTGTCCAAAAAGTCACTGGAAGCTGCAGGCCACACCTGCTTAAGACATCCTGGAAAAAAAGCACTAGGTCTCCAACTAAAATGAAAGGCTTTTAGAAATCTTGCCTACTTGCCTAAATTTTAAGGGAGAAAAGAGTTGTAACATCAACCAGAAGGAACCCATCAGCCCTCCTGTCATATTCAGAGAAATGGTGACTTCAACTAGATGTCAGAAATATCTTACCTTTTAGAACACCTTTCCGTGTCTATGAAACACAATTACAGTATCTCTTTACACCTGTTCATGTTTGCAGCTTTGCACTGTTCAAAAGGTCAGTCTAAAGCAGCTGAAAACTTACCAAGCAGGGCTCCCAACGGCTGGTTGCCTCCATCCAGCTCCGGACACGCCACCTGCTGAGGAGGAGGAGGCTGGGAATAGAGTCGTCCCTTCATCACATCACAGACCACTACTTTACCTACACGGGCCCTGCCATCAGCAGAGCAGCTGAATCTCAGTGCGTGCACAAATTGCAAATGCGCAGTTTAACCAATTTCTATTGCACAAACATTTAATAGATCCATTTGAGAATGAAATGAAAATTAAGCAAAAAAGGGGGATTTTATTTGGTGCTAATTCACCACATGCAAGTTCCAGCTGTTTACTGTAGACCTACCGCCAAGTGTACACTTCTTCCCACAGCTCATCAGAAAGCCTTACTGGGGAAAGTGGTTAATCCGCAAGATTTTTGTTGCAGAAGCCAAGACTCCAAATGGGGGGTTTAGGTTTCTAATGACAAAAATTTTGCATTCTTTATCCAGCAAATACTGTAAGGGTTTGTCCATTTACAGAAAACCACCCTAGAAGTGGTTACTGGCAGAAAAATGGGACCAGAATAGCAGAGGCTGTTACTAGGCAGGACAGAGATGCACCAACAAAGAAGCACTAAACAACAGGCTGGGAAAAAATCCTGTTATCTGGCAGCCTACAACAGCCAAAGTAAGCGACAAGTTCCTCAGTGCCCGCCAAGCAAAACCGTTATGTTTAAATATCCTCCTGTGCCCTCGCCAACCAGCAGCATCTGACCCAAAGCTAAAAACTAAACCTGGCTTTGTGCCTCATTTTGATGCCTTATGCCACCACATGGCAAAAGAAATGGCTCCTTTAATAACTAGGCTTGGCGTTTTGCATTATTCCTGCTCCAGTAGCAACCAAAGAACCCAGCCAGGGTTACAGCTTATGGTGCTGCTTTCTGTGAAAAGCATCTACTGTTTTAAGTTATTTGCAATATATAGAAAACATTAAAAAAAAAAAAAAAAAAAAACCTAAGGGAACAAATGAGAAGAGGGAATTTAACAAGTACCAAGCTGTTCTATGGGCATGCAATCCTAAATCTGATTAATATAGTATCAGTAACAACCCTGGACCTCATTACATACATTTTAAGAGACTCTGCAAAGCACTGCCTTTATAAAGGCGTAAGTATACTGAATAGGGAATAGTACATAAAAAGGGATTTAAGTTTTAACATGAACTTTGAGAAGATCATCAAATTCTAGACAGATCTTTCTACAAAGCATCTTAAAAATTACCAACTGCTACAGGGAGCACAGAGTGTGCCTGCGCTTAACCCTTCTTAACAGAATTCAGCAGAAGGCTAAATGCCACTTCCTTGGGCTGCAAAAAGGAAAAGCTACTGAAGGAACATACAGCATGAGAAGATGGAGCTCTCCAAAGTGATCACAGTATCTGTTTCAGCTGCTGTTCTTAGCTCTTCTGAATAGCACAGAAAAACAGGCATCATTCAGGTCCGTTTTACAGTTCTTCATGGGCTTGCAAATAGCTATGAATAAAAACACTGAAATATGGCTCACTCTGCTGTGACACTAGTCAGAAGAGGAAGGGTGTAGCATGATAGCTACAGGCACAAGATGACTACATCAGGCTGCATCACTTGAAACACAGACTCCAAAACCATAAGCAGGATTTTTTTAAAGGAAAGTTAGTCACTATAAACTACAAAGATAACTTCTAGTTTACCTATATCCTTAAAGCCACTTCCTTACTGGCAATTTAAATTTTGGTAATTACCTGTTGATATCTTTTAGTTCTGTCTTTCTAACATTTGTGACAACCATCAGTCAGTATAGCTATGAAAATGGATATAGGCTTGAAGAGCAATACGGAGATGCAGAAAACATGTTCTATGTCATGATGCTAACAACACGCAGAGGATACTTACACAAAGAGTTCACTAGAGAACGGCAAGCAACTGTCGGGTCAAACAAATTCTCTTATCTGTCTGCAAGGAGAAGAATTATTCATCAAATGTAAGTTAGCAACACTTCGGCAAAACAGTGGCACAAACCAAAAGGTACTTTCCCATGACTCGGCATCTTCTTATTTTCTTCCCAAGGAACAAAGCAATCCCATCACCCATATGCAACTACACTGCACATACTTAAAGGTCACTGTGCCTGGGGACTCCTGATTTCAATACTGCACTACAGTTCAGAAGGAACAGAGTAACACTACAACAAACAGGTGCTAAAGAGTGTAGGTGCTAGCAGAATTCACCTCACATTCCATGGCACATATTTTTCTGCCAACAGGAATGAGTTTATAGAGGGCTGGCTCAAGCCTTACTCAGTTGCAGACTTTATTGACCCTAGTAGGGCAGAAAGCCAGGAGCACGCAAGATCTTCCCACCACAGGGGTTTGGTTTTGCTGGGTACACTGAAAACATGTGTTTCCCAGTTCCCTTCTCTAAACTAAACTAAAATCTTACCAAAGTGATGTTCTGCAAGTTCCCACATTGGAAAAATGACATAGCACAAAGCCCACTTTCTACATCCATTCCGGATTCAAATCCATGCTGCAAGCTGATATCTGTATCTAAGAAAATTAATCTGCTAGAGTAATATACTTGAAAAGCTTGATTACTTTTGCAAACACAGACTGACCTTTATTACTTCAGGATATCTGCACTCAGCAAACAAGCAGCTCTTATTATTGACCCAAACACAAGTACTGTTCTGCTAAGTGGCATTAGTGGAGAGTGTTTCATTAGCCAGAATTAAGCCACATTTTAATTTCTACACCAGACTTATCTCCCCTTTGGATCAAATCTGATTGCTATCTCTCACACTTTGTACTCCACAAGCCCCTCATACAGAGCATTCTCCTCCAGTCCAAGACTTTACTTTCAATTCCCCTGTGAAGTTTGCTGCGCTCCTGCCTTTTCCCCACCCATGTCATGGAGCATACATGGAGCACATTTGGCAGCTGAAATGACGCAGATGCTGCATCTGGAGCCATCTTCCCAGCTGCAGTAGCTGGGCGCACGTCCGACTCCTCAGCTGCTGACTGTCAAGCTGCCTCCGAGCTGTGCCAAGCCTACGTCTCAGAGCTTTGATGGAAGTGGGGCAAACGCTCTAAAGCTGGGAGGTCTGCTGACAAAAAAGATAAGGAAGACTAAAGGTTTTTAAAGCAGCCAGTGATGGAAACCAAGCATCCTTGCTTCCTTCTTTTCTATTCCTCATGTTTTCACAATCTGTTTTCCCCTATACAATAAAATCCAGGAAGGGCAGAGTGTCCACAGTAGTATTCTCATACACAGGGAGCAGCTGGAAGGTCCCTGCTTGTTAGTCAACACAACATGCAGCCGAAGATCCCTTCTGGGTTCTGGAATCCAGTCACAGGCACAGCTAGGGGCTCTGAAGTCAACTTTACTGGGGAAAAGCTGCAGGCAGACAATTCTTCTGTTTATTTCATTACCCATTCTTTAAGTCTTCTAGCATTGTATCTAAACTACTTGCTGTACAAGTTGCAGAAACTATTCTACAACTGAGGAGCGGCTATTTCATTTTCTATTTCTGACCAATTTGAGTGTTCATCGTGATCTTGAACCCAACAAGAGACTTCTGACATATTTCATGCCTCCTCACTGGGGAGTAAAAACAAAAACTTACCTTGATTCAGTAGCTTCAGTGGTTCAATACAAATCTAAACTCTAATCTAGATCTAATTAAGTATATTTGACATTTTGGCCCTTTACCTCATTCTTCCTGGCACAGTACTCCGCATGCTGACAGAATAAACCATCCGTGCCCACCAGCAAAGTACCTCCATGTGTCCCATTTGCTACAGAGAAAAAGAAGTTTCTTCTGAAATAGCAAGCCAAACTTACAAATGCCTCTTTCAGTTTTCTTGTATATATTGCATACATACATACTGTAGCTGTTAGACCTCCTGAAAGGCAAACGCTCTTTTAGAGAAAGTTTATTTTTCTGAAATATCACATCTACATTGGTGAAAAATATTTTGCACATTTATTATTAAACAGTCCATGCTGTGCTTTAAACCTAAGCCTTTCCAAATTAAAAGGAAAGATGATCTTTTGAGTAAAACAACAATTCTTACCAATGTTATTTTTCTAAAAAAAGAACGTGCATTGTTAAGGTACAAGAGTAATACAAATTTTCCCGTTCTTAATTAATAATGAAAACAGCAGCTCTGAAGCTAATTGCTCCTGCAGCACTTAAGATTAACTAGATTGACAGAGGCACTAAGAACCTTCAAGTGAAACGGACTTTAGGCACAAGAAGTAGACTTTAGTTTAGAAAAAACAATTCAACTTCACATTAACAATTTTATAAAAGGAAAGAGACTGTCCACGGTATGATTTCTTTCTTTTGACACTCTTTAATGACAAGCAACTGAAAAGCAAAAAATATGGAATGAGGATCCTGGATCCAAAGAAACAACAATTTTTATTCCCCTCTCAGTGACTTCTTGTGTGATTATGTGCAATCAACTTAGCACACGAGCCTCACTTTCTTTACAGATAATCTGTGTTGGGCGTTAGAACAGGGAGGAAGAGGCATATGAGAGTTAAATATTTATCCATCATTTCTTTAATTAAAAATATATATATGAGCACTCAGTTTACAGATCCAAAATACATATAATAAAAGCAAGCTACTACTCAATTAAACTGGAGCTCCAACCCTCACACTCATGTGCTCTCCAGCAGCTGGAGAAGAGGCAGCCTTGCAGCACTCCCATCAAGAACAAATCCGGACTCTGCTAGGCCCCAAGGAAATAAAGTTACAAAGCACAAGGTGTCTCACACCACTAGCCACACCTATTTACACAGCATGGATTGCTGTTTCAATCTCCTGAAGTACTTGATGGCAATAGTAGAGTAGTGCTGTAGTGAAAAATGACACTTAGAATGAAGTGCCACTAAATAAGGCCAATTTATAGGTCTCAAAAAGTATACAGAAGACTTTATAAGCTTCCTAGTCTAGTTATTAAAAACAAATCTATGTACTAAATTCATCAAATTAGGAAACACCTTCATTATGTTTCTATAGCAACTAGCAAAAGGTAGCCCTAGACCTGCAATTGAAAAAGCCTGGAAATCCAAATAGAAATACAGAGTTTTCTTTTAAAGGCAGTATTGGGACTCTTCTGTGCAGGTGATAGCCTGTCTCTGCAGGGTTTTTTTGTTGTTTTTAATATTACACTCAAAAGCATAAGCTTGTTCAAGGCTGGTGCAAAGTGGTGCAAGTACAAATGTACAAAATGTTTTCCTGTGATTCTGTGACACTGTAATTTACACCTACAGATTAGCACTGCAATTAAGAAAAATCCTAACACAACCACATACTGCCTTTCCACCTCTGCATCTGCCAGCGCGCAAAAAGACTGCCACCCAGTGGACTACGACCAAGTACATCAATTGAAATCAGGGCATTCAGTATACAATTGTTGAAAAATTTATTTTCATGAAAATTTACTTATTGTTCAGATTTTTTCCCTGTTAATAAAACAACATGTGAAAATACATAAATTCACTTGCCAGTATGTCCTGCACTTGGGGGGAGAGAATCAATATCTGCATGAAGGCACTGTACATGTAAAGCTTTTCAGAATTTCAAGACAAATTAATCTACCAAAACATGCTTTTGGCACATAAATTGTTAAGTAGTACAATCAGTTCAGAGGTGGATTATGCTCTAAATGCAGCTCATGCCGTCCTTGGGAGGGCATAAGCAGAATTCACCTGTAGTCTGGAAATGCTGAATAGCATACACAGATAAGTTTAACAGCTCCCAAATTTTGGAGTTCATTTGTATTTGTAAAATCCTTCTCCAGTCTTCTTACCCAGCTTCTTCTCTTCTACCAGTTTATTCAGCAGAGGGCTGGGAGCAAAAAGAGGATTGTTGGGTTCTAACGCATGCCATCCTGGTGGAAGCAAAAAAGTGCATGGATTAGTAATAGTCCTGTTTATATGGAAAGATAGAGATTTTCATCTCCTTGGAAAAAAAACTTAAAAGTTTAGCAAACTGAAAGAAGTTTGAAATTTATTCTAGACTCTCCCAAACCTTCATAAAGTTTCTGTGCTTCATAAAGCACAGCTCACTTCATAATCATGAGCAAGTCTAGCAATTAGTTTTTAGGCACAGTCTACTCAGAAGACTTTATTCTTGTAAGCTGAAGAATTGGGGATTTTTAATACTTTAAAAACAAGTGAGAATCTTTAAAATAAAAGAAAGCAAAAGACTAAGAAAAAGAAAGGGTCAGCTAAAAAGATATTCAACTTGAATTTCTATCTGTGAAAGACATGGTCAGTTAGAGAACACAACCCTGCTCCAGAACACTGGCTGAAATTATACATTGCTTGACTGTCTCTGACTAATGTATGTCTGCCTTCAAAATGTGCTACACCCTGCTACCATTTTTGTCATATCTCAAAGCCAGTGCTATATTAGACATACACTTTTTTATGCTGTTCCATAAACACTTCTGATGATCCTGTCATTAAAAAGTGGCCAACTCTATTTTCATACAATATGCAAACTCTATGCAAACTCTATTCCTAATTCATATCTGATATGAAATAGAGTACCTACATTCACTTTAAAGAGGTAAATTTTCCAAAAAAAAAAAAAGAATACAGCAAGACATCTCCACATAAAGCACAGAAACTGCTTGGGTAAAGAGTTTTCTCTTTCCTCATATCATGTGCATGCCCATATGCACAGGTCTCCAAAGAAATTGAAGATGTCACAAAAATCAAAGCTAAAAATGATAGCAAGGGCACATTATTTCTGCCTCGTGTACCTTAATGGGTGCGGAAGAGGGAGGGGAAAGGCAAGATTTGTCCATTTGGGTTGCCTTCTTTTTATTATTATATTATTATTATTATTTACTTTAAGACAGTTTCTAGACCAGTTTTCACTTAGAAAACAGGCACCTATATTTCAGCAACAGCTTATGATTTTGCAGTTGCTGCAGCAGTAGCCATGGCAAGGATTAGCAAAGGAGATGGGACCACAACCAAGGTCAACTACTCTGTGTGGTTGAATTCCTGTTCCTTTCTCCTCAACAGTTACAAGGCTGCACCATAAACATTCTATTCAAACTAGTGAGGAGTCAGATTACAACATTTACCTACGATTTAGCTAAAAAAAAAAAAAAAAGAGAGAGAGAAAGAAAAGAAAATAAGCAAACAGTACCATCTATAATGTATTTACTAGTATCCAGTCCAACATAATCCAGCAATTCAAATGGACCCATGGGATAGCCAGCCCCAAGCTTCATAGCAACATCAATATCTTCCTTTGATGCATCTCCTAGAGAAAAGATTGACAGTTTGATGAACAGAGAGGATTCTGCATCTCCTTGCCACCACTTATAAATAATTAACAGGGTGTTATTTCATGCTGGTGATCTCTTCACTGAATTCTCTGCACGTTTCAGAACCACAAAAACTGGAGTCAGCACACACAAAAATATGTGCTGGAATACAAAGTCAAATCTCTCTCACCAAAGGACTGCAGGCCTGCTTCCTCCCTTCCTGCTTTCCTCTTGCATTTCTATGTACCAGGCTCAACCTACCAGAAAGACTGGAGGAAGCATCCATCGCTATAAAGAATCAAGAGTTTCTAGCAGAGGCAAAAATCGACACCATCTGCTTCAGTCAGTGGCTATGCAGTTTACAAATCCTGCACTGACTGCATTAGTCACAGACAACCTTCCTTTCTTTCTTTGGCTGGGAGTATGATTTATATTGCTGTGGAGGCAGGCACATCTCTACTGTTTATTTCTACTGCACATTTTGATACAGACAGTGCACTTCTTTGGAGATCCTATAAAAAGCAATCAAGCTATGCAAACCCCGGAAATACCTGTTAAGCACAAGCTTAGCAGGCAAAGTCTGTACATGCACCTAAATCACAGAAACTCAGAAATACATTTTCAAAAACTCCTGTAAGTAGAAAAACATCACTGATAACTTTGTATTAAATAAAACTGTTTTTAATGTATCTCCCTTTATTCTTTACTGTTCTCTTTTTTTAATCTGCTTTCTTATTTGCGAGAAAGGGGGAAAACTTAGCCTCTACGTTTCACAATGCCAGCATAATTTAAGTTCCCTGAAGTCAAACACATGTAAACACTCAACATATTTGAGGTTGACAGTTACGTTTACCTCTATCAATGGAATTGGCACACTTGGACTGTTAGACCTGGCACTTTGCCACCTTACAGCTAATGGTAATTCACAAATATGAACTGTCTGCAGGAAATTAGCAGCATTACAACACAATTAAAAAGGGTAAAGGGACAAACAAGAGCTGTACCCTAGCTTATTCTTAAATCTACTAGGATATAGGAAACTTCCACAGAAACTTGACTGACTTTGCTTTTTAGGTTTTTCATTAAAAAGAGTGAAAACAGACTATTACACATCAATATTTATAATATGTCCCCTGTTTAAACCTCTGTTAATCTGCTAAGTGTATTTTGCCTATGCAAAAGCATGCAAATCTTTAACCATTTAAACCATGGAGATTTTGCATAAATAAAGACTCAAGATTGACCTAATAAAACGGTATTTCAATGTTCAGTATTGTCAGGAAAGAGACCCAAATTCCTCATTAATGTAAATGACAATCTGACTCAAGAGTCTACTCTAAAAATTAATACAAGCGAGGTGATAAAAATTTAGCCTGATTCAACAGAAAATATGAATCAAAAGATAGCCATCAGGCTTCTCAAAACATTAACCATCTTTTAAAACCGGTTTCTTAAGAGTCAAGAGTCAATAAATGAGCTTTAACAAGCTTGGAAATATCCCTCTGTTGAAAAAACTACAAACAGAATAAAGATGAAATCAAAGTATTGGATTGCCTGGGCAGGTAACAGTCAATTTTAATATATAAATTCACTGACTGTTTTTCTCTATATTTAACTAAGTTCTTTTGTCTCCTGGAACATGCACAGTGATACAAGCCACTTAAAGGCATTTTTTTTACATATAGTAAAACAAATCCACACACTATTCAGAAGAATTGTGATATTTTTCTAAGAGAGTAATGCCCCCTCACATCCATGCCTTCCTTTCAAGTCACTGAAATTTGCTCTTCCCCTCTTTGAGATGTAATTAGGTACATTTGTTGATGGATAAACAAGTAGTGTTGGGTTTATATTTATTCCTAGAGATCAAACCATCCCTCCCATGTGCTATAAAAGATACTTTAATATTTAAAGTATATTTGGAGGAATTCAGATAATGAATAGCTTTCATCTTTAAGAAAGTGGTGCTTCCAAAAACAAAACGTTTCAAATAATATTCTTAGTAGTATGCAGCTACGAAGAGAACACTTTTCTGCCACACTCTAATTTCCTCTCTGTTCATTCACATTATAAGCTACATTTCTTTTCAAAATGATTATTTATGCATTGTAAATTAAGCATTTCTTCAGCGATTGTAATTATTTCTACCTATGCTCATTATTAATGTGAAAACAACCAGCATTTAAATGGAATTTCCTAAAGAACACAGGTCTAAAAAAAAGCCACCGAAGAGGAACAAGAGGTTTTCAGGGGCAACAGGATTCACCTCAGGTCACCTGTATTCCAATACCACTACTGGATGATAGAGAGTTTTATACTCCTTACCTGAAAATTGTGTGTGAATTGGTGTTTTCACTAGCAAGCCCTATATAATTGACCTCGGGAGAACTTTCCTAATGGTCCCTTGACGGAATATCCAGGCACTTTCATAATGGCTTCTTGGTGGAGGGAAAAGGGATTTCCTAAGCAATTGGCTGAGGGTATTTTTACAATGGCATTACACTTGCCTCCCATCTCCAAACCAGAAACATCTTCCAGCACCAGAAGTTTCCCACACAGGGAATTAGTAACTTCTGTCTCTGCATACACTGGCATTTCAAAATGAAGACAAGATCCTTTCAACTCCACACAGTGGCTGATATTTAAAGTACACTACCTCCAATTCTCATTTCCACCCTCTGAGGTATGGAAGTTGCAATGGAATCCCAACGCTTTTTCTGAAGATATTTATTATTTAGCAGAGTAATATGTCAACTTCTCCTGAAGTAAGTACCACTATAAGTACCTCTCTCAAAGAGTCGAACAGCTTCAAGCATATATGGCACCAAGAGACGGTTAACAATAAACCCTGGAGTATCCTACAAAAAAAAAAAAAAAAAAAAAAAGGATTCTAGATAAAAATTCTTCACCAGTACTATACTCAAAACACTATATGACAAACTGAATAAGGGCAAGATGACACTTTTTTGAATCATCAAGTTTTGGAATGCTCTAAACTATATTTTTCATCTGATTAAATCTGCTCACTATTGAGCAATAAAGGATGAATTTCACAAGCAAGGAACAGTATGCAAGCATTCATGACCACAAGTCCAACTCAGTAAACCTTAAAACAACTCAGTACAGTCAGTTGGTAAAAATCTTCTCCTTAGCAAAGTTATGCTGATACTGTATCTGAAGGTTAAAAAAGAGTATTCTTTTCCTCATGGCTTTTTGTGTGCTTGCATTGCAAGAAGTATTCCTGCTAAGCAGTGTACTTCTACCCCACTGCTCACTGCTAAACTACATTTCTGAAAGTTAAATCACTTCAGTAGCAAACACCAACACTTCCACGAAAATATATTTGCTCTCAGATGAAGTTAATACGAAACTGATACAGAATGCTTAGACTAGAGTCACCCTACTTAGAGGAACTTGGGGTAAAAGGGGAGGCTTCCTTTATCAAATATTTCTAATGGAGAAAAGGTGATCTAGACTAAAAGCAGCCTGAACATTCTTGATGTGCACTTATAATTTAACAGAAACTACCACCTTAAACCAAACAGTTTTAAGAGGGAATAGATGTTCTCAACACTGCACACCCTCCCTCATAATCCAAAGGTATTCACCTTACAAC
>NW_010589688.1:610408-621470 GCF_000705375.1 Tinamus guttatus
CGGCCTCTCCTCCAGCCCTTGCCCTGGGGGCTGGTTTCCGCCGTCAGCGCGTGGCGAAGGGCACCGCCGTGCTCACAGGGACTCAGGGTCACAGACCAGGGCAGCTCAACATTAAACCCTGCCCTTCATAAAACGAGAAACATTTCCTCACCGAGTCTCACCTGACTGACATTGAGCTGTGAGGCTTTACAGGAGCTCAAACTTGGGCAGGTAACTGCTCTCTGCATACACACGTTGTGGCCGAGCAGGTAGTTGATGACATTCTCCAATGCCAAGTTACCACCACGAGGCAGCTCCACAGCTGCTTCCCTCCCACCCGGGTCCCTCGGCTCTTTCTCCTCACAGAGGCAACTCACCCTCACTCCTGTCTTCCCCTCTCCACTCTTCTCTCTGCCTTTTATTCCTTCAGAGTAATGGTATTTTAAAACTGCACCAAAGGAAGGAACAGGCATAACTTTTCTATTTTTTACCCAAAACATGTATGTTCCCATCCTCATTTTCTTCTCCTACCTCCCTAATACCTTCTGCTTCTTCATCCTGTAACATCCTCTTAACTCAAGAGCCTTTTTTATAACAAGTAAAACAAAAAATCACAAGCTTAGCCAGCAAATGAAACTCATTAAAAGGACAATGCAAAGCTGTCACACACTTACTTAGGAATGGCTTTATTAAAAACAAAATGATTTTAAAGCAAACTCTGAAATCAATTTTAGAAATACAGATACTTTCAGCATTCAGAAGCAGACTTCCACTTCTATAAACATACATATTTCAATAAGGCCTCAGAGATAATTCTGTTCAGAAAAAAATGGAAGAGGGGTACATTTACAATACAAAACCATCTCTTTCACCACTTTACTTACAAGTCTACCAAAAATGGCTACACATTTTTACAACCGGAAACATCTTGTTGTTTTTATCATACAGTTTAGACACCTCCATGGCATTCTTCTATGAAAGTTTCGGTACATCCAGGACATATATATATGTATGTTTGTCATTTGCAGCACCACCTTGCATCCTGGCAGACATTAACACAAATGCACCTTCACATCAGCATTTGCGGCTTGTCACATTGTGCAGTACTTGATTATAGGCATCACCAAAAATTGCACTCTGAAGGTAGCATTTGTAGAAAGATAGTGTCAAAGATCACATTTAAACTAAATTCAATAGGCAAAACAAGTATACATATCAAGTCATTTCACAGACTAGATTATATGAATTGTGTCTTTCTTGGAATCTATAAAAAGAAACTAAAGTGCTTTTAAAATGTGCCCTCACTGATTAAAAAGGACATGTATTTTATATAAATAATCAATTGCACATTAAGATCATTATGCTGCTTAAAAAGACATTCTAGCAAAAAGATAAATATTATCAATATGTAATTTTAGCTTTGCAATTATGCATTACCATTTTAAGGAGGTTCAGGCAAAAAAAATTAAACTGTATAGAACCTACTTGTTCCTTGTAAAATATTAAGGAATAAATGCTTATTCCAGGCTGTCAGGCTTTTATCAAAGCCTAGTGTTAGTATAATTAGATTTGGTATTAACTTTTTATTATGCTATGAAGTCTTCAAAAAATTTCGCATAGGTATTGAAGCACATATTAGCCTATGAAGGTAGAAGGTGAGCTTACATAAGCACTGCAGGTTCTTACACAAACCATACGGTACCTTAGCAACCGAATGCATCATTCAGAAATTTAGCCACAGTGATATTCAAAATAACAAAGAGAAAACTTTATACCCAAAGCAACTGTTTTGCAGTCTTTGCAGCACAACCTTTTTTTTACGGCTTCAAGTGAAAAAGTTACAAAAAGAGGTAATTTCAATTTCGAGAGTTGAATTTTCTTCTAGAATTAAGGTTTGGTTTCTGCTACAGACTACCCAAATTCATTCTGCAGTCATTTTCACATTAAAATCTTGTAGTTTTAAGCTCAGGAGCTAGACACCGCTAGCATTGTCTAGAGCCCAATGGGAAAAAAGGCTGAAATACAACTCCCTTTAAAGATGATATGTGGATTTATTTCCTATGAAGTTCTGCTAAATCAAAGAGGTGTATAGGGATTTAAAGATGATTAAAACAATTACTTAAAGGTTAATTGTTGCCTGAACCCCAGAAGATTAGACATTTGAGAGATCTTCAAATAAATGGTGAGCTTATGCAGAGCAAGTGTTCCCTTCAGAAAGGCTTCCCCCATGATTAGTTAATACTGCTAAACAGCACTAAAACTGTGCATGATAAAAAAGACAGTAATATATTATACCAACTACAGAACTTTTTTTTTTTTCTCGCCATATGCAAGACAGAAGAAAGAGCCAAGCCTCAAGTTTGTCAGATTGCTCATTTCCATGCTTAAATCTTTACAAGATACATCGGTAGTGCCTGTGCTGCTGTATTTGAAATGCGACTCCAGTTCTCAAAGTCAACCAGGACAACCAGCAGTTGCCCATGAGGGCAGAACCTGAGTGCAAACAAATTTCAATATCAGATTGCAAACTACAGCATTGTCAGTTCATCTGTGGAATGCAATAGCTGACACAATAAAATCATCCCCTTCCAGAAGCAGGAAGGAACATTGCCACTAATTATGAAAGTCTGTGCAGTCGGTGTTTTTCTGAAAGGGAAGTAGCACAGTAAGTTGGAAACAAAATAAAGCTGAAATAAAGTGCAATATTTCTTCATTTAGTCTTTTTTGATGTTATTATCATCTCTTCAAAGCTATTAGTTTGAATGGACACGGAGCTAAGGTTAGACCAAACCTTCCCTCCATGGATGGTTTTGTAGCATTTTCAGGGTACAAAAATGTAAAACTTTGCATGAGACTCGCAAAAATTAAGAACAGCTCCATTTTTGCCAACTGCTCTCCCATGCACACACGTTTACCTAAAGAACAGTTAGAAAGAGACATATTACCAGTTTTATAATAACTCTTGATCTATTTGTTGCTATGCACACAATCCCTGTAGATCTTCCAATCTGAGAAGGCCTCAAGCAATAAGTTACAAACTTCTAAAGCTTTTGTCTCCAGTATTTGAGTCTGAGTCTTGCTCAGTTTTACTGCTTGATGCAAACTGCATTTACCCTGTATTATCAAATTACTGTTAATGATTTCTCATCTCTGCCAGGCAACTGAAACTTTCAAAAATCCAACTACTTTGTTTTGCAAGTCACAAATCACAATAATAAAAGACGTTCTATAGTTACTCCTATGAGTCCCTTTTAAATTTCATGCCTTCGAGGCTCTACACTTCAAAAAATACCTGCCTGCCCTCCCCCAAAACACCATCTACTGAATGCAACCAAGTATCTTACCCATTCCAAAAGGAACGAAGGTCTCTTTCTTAATTAGCTGGCCATTTTCATCCAGAAATCTTGTTGGTTGGAAGTCATCTGGTTTCTCCCAAATATTAGGATCTCTGTGTACTGACCACAAGTTGGGCACAATCACACTGCCCTTAGGAATAACATATCCTTGCAGCACTTTAAACCAAAGCACAAAAACAGAACTTGTTGGGAGCAAACAGAGGATACCTTTATACTTGAAGGAGGACTAGAATACTTCATGATAAGGACAGGGATACATAGCTGTGGACAGCAAACACAGCAGGAGTTTAAGTAGCACTGCTGCCACCTGAATTATAGACCCACTGGGGCAGCATGTGGGAGGTCAGAGCAGCTAGAAAGACACCATGTTTTGCCAAGAGCTCCCTGCAGGCAAAAGGAAGCAGGGAAGCTGCAGTCTCATTGCTCTGCTCCAAGGCCTCATTCGAAATGCCAATATCACAGCAGCACCACAACCAAAAATGCCCTCAGCTAAATGGAAGCCATTTGATTATTTTTTCTCCTATTCCTGTGTTGTCACAGTGCCCTATCAAAATGAAGACAGAGGGTAAGGAAGAGGGATAAGTAATCTCTAAAGGATATTGAAGCGACTAGTCTCAGTTGCATCCCACTGTCTCACTATAAACCACACTGCACATTCCTTAGCTACATGAGTCTCAAGCCCACCTAATCTCAGTGAATGACATTTTACATGTTAGGGTTACATGTTACAAGATATAAATGAGGTCTTTTTACATCCTCACTAGATGTCCCTTCAGACTTTAATCCACACAAGAAATACTGTATTAATGAGTCTCTAGAAATGCTTACCAGCGGTTTCTGAGGCCATTCGAGGGATAGAAAGGGGAACAACTGCAGTCATCCTTTGCACTTCCATAATGGTTGCCTCTGTGAAGGGCATTTGAGCCTTGTGGGTGAGAGAGGGAACTTTGTCACATCCTAGAACTGCTTCAATTTCTGTATGAACCTTCTCTAATGAAAGGGATAGAGAAGAAAAAGACGCAGAGTAAGACGGCATTATTTCAGTTTCACTTGTCTATGCATCATTTTTTACATAAGTTTGTCAGAGATGACTGCAAGACCCTAAATGAAATAACTATGCCAAGAGAAGCCTTAAGAACAGACAGAGTTAAGAACAAAGCAACCAAGCACAGCCTGACAAGCGCCTACAGAGTGAAACAACTTCATTGTCAGATACTTTTTCTATACAGGAAAAATACAGGAAAAGCTCTATTCCAGTTCCAAATGTAACAATAACCTCAGCTTATATTGTAACTCTGCAGTAACTGGAATGGTGAAAATACCATTCCTGGTCTGCATGAAAAGAACAAGGACCACCACCACAGGCCACACACACTGCTTGCCTGCTCTCGTTTCCCATCTCTAGAAAGACCCCTTTCTAAAAATTGAAAAAGATAGTGAAGACATGGGAAAACTTTTAATGCAGTTATTTCATTCTGGAGCAGAATCCCAATCTAGTACTGCATACGTTAAAGCCATACTATTTCCTACTTTCAGTTCACTGAACCACATTCAACTACTACTTTAGTACTCAAAAAGGCATCAGAAAACACTCCTTCTCCCAGAGAGACCTTCTTCAAATTAAAGACAGGAGATAGAGACCTAATTTCCATTCTCATTCATCCAAGGAAAGTGTCAAATTATTTCACATGACTAAAGGCTCAGGTCAGAAACTTATACAAGTTTGAGATGCAAGATTTGCTTCACTCCTTTATGAGACAATATTAAGTTTTATTACACTTAACTTGTATTTTGGTTGCATACACAAGAGAATATGTTTAAAGAGGGAAATATACAAATATTAAGTGTTAAACAAAAATAATGTCATTTTTTACTCTTGATACCCTGAGTATTTTGGGGTTGTCCTGTTCACTGGAATCCAGGCTGCTTCCACTTTGGAGCTTTTGCTCTCCTCTCTCCCTAGCACTGATTCGAGATTAAGTAAAAGCTTAATGCAAAAACTATCTCTGTTTTCAAAGAGATAGAAAGCACTCAAAAACAGCATATGGCTTGTGCTCTACAAACACTTGCTGCCCTCTATAAAGCATGCTAGGGAAACAAGCTCTCATATAAGGACTGCATAGCAAAAAATTATTTGCTAACAGCGCTCTGGTACCAGATTGTTTTTTTCTGCTACTTTCGTCACTGACAGATTATAGCCCTGGATTCAGGTATGCATGTCCACAGGGGTTTAAATGAGGAAAGTTTTCTGCATTCATAAAAAGTAATAATAATTACACTGGATGTTTCGTGCCAAGTATCACACAAGTCTTATGCCAAACAACAGTTCATAGGACTTTGCAGAAATATGTGGAATCCTACAGAAAAATCCCCAAATTGCTACTAACTATACTACCATCTGCAAAAACCGAGCCTCCAAGACTCCTTGTTATTTGAACTGCTCCACCAAATACACACACACACACATAAAAAAGAAACCTTACCTACTTTCCACAGATCTTCAGAACTCAAGGCCACCACAATGATTTCCCATATCTGCTTATGCGCACATCCCACTTCCCCCCTTTCATGTAGGAAGCGAAACTGGATTCCGCAGCCAAACAAGTCCTGTTTGCTGCTGCTGCTTTTTTCCCTTCTCATAACCCACCATGTGCCTTTCCATGAAGTGTCTGTCTGCAACACTCACTAGCAGTAAAGTTATGCACTTCCATAAATGGGATAAGAGAAACATATCACTATTAAAAAGGGGGCCATATCGGTTTCCCAAGCACCCAAGCAATCCCAACACATAAGGAATGGGATACTGAAAATAAGATGATTCCATTACATAACTAAGCAATGCACATACTCAAGGAGTACTCTGGAAAGGGCAACTGGAGAGATTAGAAGTGTTAGAAATCAGCAGAAAAGGGAAAAATTACAGGACCAGGTATAGTAGCAGACAGCAGGAAAGGCAGTTAAAAAGAAGAAAAAACCTTTATAAATCTCACTTGGACAGTTTAGAACATATCTACTACATGTAACTGCCCAATTGTCACATTAGCAGTGATAATACAGCACCATTAAAAAGAATAAGCCCATACAATAAAATACTTCTACAGATTTATCCTCAGTGAACTCTATCTCCTACATACTGAACTAATGCCCTATTTTGCAATCTTTGCTCAACCATTTGCGTTGACTTTGTACAGTTAACTATGATCTTGACCTTTTTAAAGAGATCATTCCAGATAGATAGATGCTGTAAACAGTATCTATTTGCTAATTTGCAAAGCAGCTACAATACCCCAAAACCTACCTTGAGGTTTACTCTTTTTTGTTAGAATCAGTTGTTGTGTGTGACTTCAGGCGGGAAGCTGTTCCTAAATCAGTTGCTTTATTTTCATTAAATTCAACTATCTAAGTTTGCTTCAAATACAATTTTCAAGGCCTACTGAAGAAAATGATATCATAGCAACCACATACACTTTAATAACACTGAGTAAAAAATAAAGAAATAAGTCTTTGAAGATGAAAACTTATCTTAAATCCTGAAAATAACTCTTTATCTTAAATCCTGAAAATTCCTCTTATCTTAAATCCTGAAAATAACTCAAGTACTATTTTATTATTTCAATGTCTACCACAACTCTCTACAAGGCATTTTCTAGAACTCTGTTGAGTTCTAGCTCCAGCAGACCTGCTCCAGTATGGCAATGTCCTTTCTGTACTTGGGGTCCAGAACTGGCCACAGTGCTCCAGGCACAGCTTCAAGCACCAAATAGAGGATAAAAATAATTACTCACCCTTCTTTAACACGGACACAACATTTTTCTTTTCTCCAAGTCATCATCAGCCTAACCAACTGCTGTAATGTTTTCGGACTGAGAGAAAGAGGCCTTGCAACTACATCAAGCACGTGCCCAGGGAAGCCTAAAAGCAGACCTTACCACCAGAACTTATATATTTTATATGCCTTATATACCTTATATCACTCCTAAATTCATAAAGCATTTGTCAAATAGTGATTAGAAGCAACAACAGACCTGAGAGGTGACAACCGCCAAAGCTTTTAAAACATGCCAAGCTCCCCTTAAATTACTTTTCAGTAATTTAAGGATGGAAGTTGTCCCAAACTGGAAAAAAAATGTAAGGATTGGTCAATTTAGATTGTTAATATGCAGAGGTAATCTAACGATCATAATAGCAGAGGAGGACTATAGATGATGTCTTATTACATACCAGCCTTTTAGGTTATATGTACATACAGCCATGAACTTAAACAACTTCTACATTGTTCCTGTCTACCTGATTGCTTCCATGCCTTCCTGCTAAAGCATGCCTGAAAATCACTAGGAGCTTTACAGACTGAAATAAAACACCTAGAATAGGTAGAATAGAATAGTCTTACCTTGTACTTCTGGGTAGAGAGACATATAGAGTAGGCACCACAACAGTGTATTGGAAGTAGTGTCTGTGCCTGCAATGAAGAGGTCACCAATGATAAAAAACAGGTATTCCTCATTAAAACTGCTCTCCTTATTCTTCTCCTCTTCTGCATGGAGGAAATACATATCAATGAAGTCCCTGGGATTTGCTACATCCAGTGTATCCCTGTGCTGTGCAATTATTTTCTTGAGAAAAGCAGTAATATCTAATTCTGTTTGCCTAAGTTCCCTGAAAGGCCCGAAGGGAAGGTAGTACAGCCAAGGGCAGACATTGACCAGCATCACAGAGCTGTTGACACTTAGCTCCAGGGCCCGCGCCATGTTCTTCAGCATGGTCTTGAACTCAGTGTCTTCATAGTCAAAGCGCTTTCCAAAAGTCATGGAACAGATAACATTGGACACTCCGTTGCGAATAATCGGAAAAGGATTAAATGGATCCTTGCCATGCTTTAGTATTTCTTCTTTTATGAACTTCAGTTCATCGATGATTTTCGGTTCTAAACTATGTCTTCCTACTCCAAAATAGCGAAGCGTTGAAAGAGAGAATTTCCTCTGTTCCTTCCAGACAGGGCCGTAAGGTGCAAAAATAACACCTAGGAGAGAAAGGGAGAGCCTGAAACCAAGCCTCTCTGTTTTAAAGAGGGCATAGTTAAACACGCCTTGCAACCCTAAGGCCGGGCAGAGGGAAATGGTATATGGCAAATCTGTATTTTGCAGCCTTGGGAAATCCCTCTCCCTCATTTTCCCAAACAATAAATGTACATAATAACTATATCAATGTCTTTATTAGTCTTTACAAGACACTAATAGATGGAAGAAAAAAGGCACTGCAGAGGCTTTATTACAAATGGTAACAATTCTGCAGGAAATCTTCTTTTCAAAGTCTTGAGACAAATTCCATGAGCAGGACAGAACAGCAAGATATTAAACACAATTTGTTTTTTTCATTTCTTTTCTTCATGCTACAAGATTTCTCAAATCTGTTTGTTGCGCGTATGTGTTTATTACTAGTAACATGTTTCTTTAACTATAACTAAAGTACAAGACAGGCAGGTATGTTGCAAACAAATTGCAAAGGCGAAGGCAGATTCAGAGTGACTTGTTAATGACATACTTCATTTGCATCTCCATAACTCTCAAGCCTCAAGGCACATGTTCTGCATGAATGTGTCATCACAATGTATAATTTGAATGCAATGCCTTAGCTTCAAATATAAACGTTGTTCCTTTACAAACAAGGACACCTTGTTAGATTAACAAACACATCAGAGATATTACTATATAACTAAAATCCACTCCCACCACTTGCGATGATTACCATCCCAGCCTGGCACAGAGCTCTCCACGGCCCTGTATCTTCCAAAGCTCTGAAACCCCACAGCTAAGGGCATATGGAAAGAAGGGGATTAAAAAAAAAAAAAGAGAGAGAGAGAAAGAAGCATGAAGTTAGAATGACAGAGATAAGAGGGAAAATAAACCAAGCAGGTCATTACCAGGCAATGAAGATGGAATAGTATTTGACTGTTTTCACAGAAAATCCTCACATGAAGCAAAGTCAGATGTACCCAGCACAGATAGCATTTTTCAATTTCCTTTTTATAATATGCTTAATTCCAAAGTAACATCAACCCACAATTACCAGTTCCTGCTCATTTCAGACCACTAATCTTTTTGAATTGACTATTAAAACCTTCCAGTACAACCAGTTAAAAATAAATAAGCAAACACACAGGCACACGCAGACAAACAAGAGTCTCTGTGGTATAGAAGCAAAACAACTCATTTTTAGGAAAAAAAAATATATTGTTAAAACAGCAAGTTTCTTGCTTGGCTACCTTCCCACACACGCACTTAATTTCTCACTGCTTCTTTTAGTGTTGCTGCAATATTGAGGACACTGAAAAGCGCAAAAATCATGGCAGATGTTGATGTCTAGATCTGCGCAGGGTAGGACCATAAAGGCTGATGAACCACTCAGGTTCTGTTCACCCTTCAGCCTGAATCCTCGTTACCCCTTACTGCTATAGAAAAAAAAAACATTTTCCTAAAAGAAAAAAAGGTCCATATTTCTACTTCCCCATACAAGCTGAAGATCCAGCACACTTGCACAAAAGTCTTGGGTTAAGAACTCATGTCCACGATCTCCTTTAGCTTCTTACTGCATCTCCTATCCAGTTACGATATCCATCCCCCTTCACCACACAGTAGTGCCTGCTGTTTCTGATACTTCTTTTTGCCCTCCTCCATGCAGAACATATTATTTGCACCTTATTCACAATACAGCCACAGACAGCTGAGATAAGTCCTTCATTGTTTTGGAAAATGCTAACAAGCCAACTCAGGATTTTCACAAGCTATGATAGTAAATGTATTTTAAAACAAAATTCCAACCCCGCTGGTAAATTAATACTAGCTGAAGTCTGCCACCGACCCCTTTATGGGACCTTGGCTTGGGGTCTGCCCACTGCAACTAGATTTTATAGTTGCAGCTGCAGCCCTGCTGAGTCCCCCGGAGCTCCGTACTTCAGAAGTGGTGACCGGCAGGCAGCTACGACAAAGGTTTCTTATCTTCACACCAGAGCGCAGTTTCTAGCCCAGTTTGGGTCGCAGCAGAGGTGGCAGCATCAGCCTGGTTCCTGCAGAGCTGCTTAGAGGCTCCTCACCCTCCAGCCTCCCCGCAGCACCTGCTCACAGAAGCTGCTCGCTGCTTATCAGGGATTTTATCTCAGTATTTATACAAATTCTCTGTAAAAAAAACCTACTTGTTGATAGCGCCGGATAACCCCTGTGTCATTGTTACCACACGGTTTACACCGATCTAATAACACTCGGCTGCTCTTCCCCTTTTCTTCCCCCAGTCATGGCTAAGACGATTCAGACACTGCAACAACGGCCACAAGATCCGCACCTAAAACCTGCCCGTTTAGCCCTGTTACAGCCGCGGTACCGACTGCCTCTTAACAGGGACCATCTGGGTTTTCAACCCTCCCCCGCTTAAGTTCCTCCCCCCGCCGCTGCAGTAACGGACCGTTAAGGGACCGCTAAGGGCGCGTAACGGTCGCGGCGCGCAGGGCTCCTTACCCTTCTTGCGGGTGATCATGACGACGATGGGCACGGAGGGCCGGTCGCTGAACACGTCCGCCTTGAGCACGAGCGCCTCGCGCACCGCCTCGAACGTGTTGAGCACGATGAGGGGACGGCTGCCCACGAAGAGGCGGAAGACGCCGCCGTAGGTGTCGCGCAGGCCCGTGAGGAAGAGGAGGGGCGACAAGACGGGGCAGCCCTTGCCCTTACCCCTGC
>NW_010589688.1:621688-655412 GCF_000705375.1 Tinamus guttatus
TTAACGGCGCGGCGGGGCGGCGAGCGGCGCCCTCCGCCTCCTGCCCTGCGCGGGGAGCCGTGCCAAGGCCGAGGGCGGGTCCAAAGCGCTGCACACCCTGGGGTGAACGCCTGCCCTTCACCCTTACACCCTTCCCTTCCAGCTCTGCAAACATTTATTTTCACTGGGCTTCTAAAAGCTCAGAGAATCCATCATCCTTTCCCATTACCACGCAGGGAGGCTCAGAGATCCTTTAAGGGAAAAAAAAAGGAAAAAAAAAAAACACACACACACCCCCACAACCCCAGCACACCACCAACTACACACCACCAAGTTCCACTATCACCCATGCCTCTCCTCAAGGGCTGCTCGAGGTCTAGGCTCATCCACTGCTCTTGTCCAACCCAGAACAGCTCTAGGACTAAACCTACAAGAATTTTACAAGCAAATTTATAAGCACTGTTACAATTTATTCTCCAGAAAGGTACTTAGATGTCTAAAAACCTGTTTGCAGCAGTGACTTTAAGTGCTCCCAGTATTTCTTCCCTTAAGAAAAAAGCACCACAGGCCACCAGACCAGTAGACAGCTAAAAAAGGATTCCAAGAAAGAGCAGCAGAGACCAAAGGGTACTTACCCCATTACAAAAATGTAATAGTTTAATAATAAGTATAAAATGACAAGTAGCTCTGAAAGAATGGCTGAACTATATAAAAAGGTTTTATTGCAGTTAGAGAAGTTACATGAATTTTAGACATAGATACAGCTTAAATGGTTAACATTTTTTTCCCCCTCAGATTAAGTAGAAAAAGTTTCATAAATGCAAGTGACCTTGAAGAACAGAATGCAGCTTTGGGCTGAAATGCAGTGGCTTAGCCATAGTGATCACAAAAATATGCAACTATAACTTGGAATAACTATTAGACAATCACAGCAAGAGACAATGTGAAAAATCTAGCTAAAAATATTAAATCTGGAGCTTAGTTTTGAGTTCTGAGGTCTGAAAAGAAGCTTTTTTTTCCAACCGGAAAAAATACAATTCTTACCTATTTTCTTCACACAAAAGTAATTTAGTCTCCCCTTTACAGCATATTTGAGAAATAACAAGATGCTTTCTCCTTCCCTTCATATGCAGCTGAAAGATCAATTTCAGTGGCATATGGCTAATTCTAAGTTGTGCAGAATAAATTTATTATTTTTATCAAAATGAGACCATTTTTCACATTAAATGTGATTCAATGGATGATTCTACTTAATAGAAATTGATGTGACAATTTCTTTTCCTCCTAAGACACCAAAGCCTCCTTTTAAGGCATAAAAATACAGTAAAAGACAACTTGAATAGCATGTGATATTCTCTGTCACTAATAACTATACATACAAGCTTCAGTACAACAATACTCAAATGTTTCCTCCCTAGTTCCTGATGTTGGTGTAACAAAAGTGACCTTCTATTTACTTAGCAGTTTAAATAAAGTCTACTCCTCAATCTGTTTTGCCCTGTATTTTGGGTAAGAATTTGCCAACTCTATTCTGAACTGGAAAAAAAAAAAATCCATGAAACAAGCAAACAAAAAACCAGCACCAGAACCAAGTTTCATTAAAGGAAAAGGAAAAAGTTAAATTAACTTTCTTTGAAGATGAGAGTTTCTAAATCAACAAAATGAACTTAAAAACAATATTTTGTAATCAAACTTCATTTGAGCCTTTGAATCTTATCAGTGCTTACACTGTTGACTAGTTACACATAATTTGAGTTTCCTGCCATTCAGCTGCAAGCTGTTTCTGTAAGCTTAGTTCAGTTTCTAGGCAACTTTTAGATGTGTATTTCCATAGGCACTTTATTCATAAAAATACTGCCACAAATACATTCTAAACACTTGAATGTTCTCCAAATAAGAGTAATATAATTAAAAGCATGTACCTAACTCAAAAAAAGGTGCAAGGAAAATTTACACTCATTTGTTCATTAGTCAAAGGATATATCACATGCTCACAAATACTTTTTGCAGGGCATTTATACATGCAGCCATTTCTGTTAATATTGCACTTTTTGGTAAATGAAAGATAACCAGTTTTCCCTGAAGGATGCATTAAATTGTACAGTTTGTTTTTGCTGTGGCTTGACTGCACTACAGATGGCTTCACCTTTGGGTCTTCCAAAGGCATTTTTGGAACTGCTGAGCTGAAAAGTCAGGGGCATTTAACAAGAACTAAAGGTTTCACGTGTTCCTGAAGATGTACTTACTACCACTAATACTGCTGCCTTGAGAATGTTCATAATTTAACATGACCAAGAAGATGCCTCTTAAGAGTCCAGGACATGCAGTGCCCTTCATTGCATGCAGCAAACCAAACAATGACTGAAAAAATAAGTTTTCTACATCAGAACACACAAAACAGTTTCTCCTCTGTAGGGTGCTTGTGAAGCTTTAAAACAGACGTTTAGTGACTTCTGTTCTATCTGAGCAACCTTAGTTTAAGGCACTTTCACAAGTTCTTGATCTAGAAGATCAGTTCTGGAAAGAATATTCACAATTAGATCTCAAACAAAGCATCTGTTCAGCTTAACTAAAAATTAAGGGATATCTTAGAAAAAATAAATTATCATACTACCAATATTTTCTTTTTTTTAAAAAAAAGTATTAGTCACCGTCCCCACTATAGTTTGCTTTGCCGTTTAAGCAAAGTTTCACTTCTGCTCTTGAGACATGGTTACTCAGCATAGTCTATAAAGCAAAAAAAGGAACTACTGAGTAATAGCATTCTCTATTATGATTTTGTCTACTTCATATCCTCTCTTCTCTGACTTCAATGATGATGAAACCAGAGAAATATCCGTGTAGCCTCCCTCCCCCCCACAACCACTACCACCTCAGGGTGGTTTTCTTACACCTTCATCCTACCCAATATCATGCTTACATTTTATACCGAATTTCTAAAGGTTATTGTCCTTTTCAAGCACATAAAAATTAGATCTTGGAGGTCTAGTTCAAGTTAAAACCCATATACACTCCTGTTTTTCAGTTTTTGTAGAGCAGAAAAATTAAAGGAATATATTTAAATAAATAGCACTTGAAACAGGCTAAAGTGAGAAATTGTGCTTTATTGAAAAGGTGCATCACAATTCTGCTCAGTGTTAAAGGGTAGGAAAAGATACCAGCTCTGGATAACTAAGAGATTATTAGCACCATATATCAACATAGTTTTGATTTTTAATGACATGTGCAATTACATAAATTGTCTGAAGTATTGCATTTGTTTAGTAGATAGACTGTCAATAAAGAAATATCATCTTGGATGTGCCAACTGATTAAATCACATAGGATGAGTTTTTTAAATGGACTTTTACCAAACTCATGGTCAACAGTGCAAGTAATCAATAGCACCTTTAGAGATAAAAAAAAAAGTTAAAGATGCTCATGTTATTGCACTTTTTGTTTAAGTACAGCCAGTGCAAGTATTTTGTTCTTTAAATAGCTGAACATAGATTGCAGTAGCTTTCAACTCAGTACTCTAGCATCCCATGGCATACAAAAAACCACAAAACTCAGCTGTCATTCACTTAAACCAAAATCTGACACATGTTGCAAGCATTATTAGTATCCTGAAAGTTTTACAACATAAGAGCTGACTTATCGGCTCAGAATGCTGTCCACAAAAAGGAAGCCCCGTTTGCAAACACTGGTAGAAGGCTCAGCACAAATCTCACTTAAGCAGTAACAAAAGCTTTTCTTGGATAACTTTTCCTAGGTTGGAGCCCTATCTCCAGTTATCACACAGAAACAGCACTGCATTTAAAAGTGACATTCTCTATTGTTCTTAACAGAAGGCTTTAGATTTCTCCTCCTCAGTCACATGAAAGCAGTGAGAACTGTAACCAACAAATCATTAGGTCCTGTTGTGCTTTCAGGTTTTGGTGCAACACCAACCTTGCAAAACAGTCAGAAGTCAGACTGTCATATCTCACACACTCCTGAATTAGGAAAATAACTACTAGCAATTTACTAACAGCAGCACATCAAGATTTTCTCAAAGCAAGTGCTTCCTGCCATACAAAGTATATCCCAGATGCTAGAGATTTTGTACTTGAAAAGTTCCAGGCTTCAAGCTGTGTAAAAGTGTTTTTACCCAAGAACACGTTTTCCCTTGAGATTGGAAGACAGACAAAATTAACCATAGGTCATATGCTTATCTGCATCAAGCTATTTAGGAGGCAGTTAATGGAAGCAGATGAAAAGAGTGCAATTCTTCCCATGTTAAAACAGGCATGCTGCATTTTGAGTGGCCGTAACTGAAAAACAGATTGCAAAACCAGCATTTACAGAAGCAACAAGTTAGCCAAAATGAAAGAGGAGTTGAAGTAAGCTTAGCCCTTGAAGGTCTATACACATATTCCAGCTGGTAAAGTGACAACAGATGCAAAGGTAAAGTCATGTTCCTGCTTCTCAGCATCCTTACCACCTCTAATTAAAAAATAAAGGGGCAGGCAGGCACAAACTAACCTACCCATTTCAAGTCCTAATTTTACGCTTTAAGCAAAGTACCAGCTACAGTTCTGTAGAGCGATAGCTCCATTCACTGCCTTGTACAGGTCAAAAGCAACTATAAGAATTGATCTTCGAGCTATTGCCGTCTTTGAGACCTGAAGAGCTCCCAGCAGGATATGGAAGATGGCCCAGCTTGTGATGTACATGCAACATGGAAGATCCCATACATGGAAGGAGACCATGCTCGGCATCCAGTATTGTATCTGTTCTGGAGATCCCTGCACACACCCATAGTGCCTACACAAGATGCCTCTATTTCAGCTAGTTAGACAACTCATTTTAATCCTTTGTTTAAAGACAAAAATAAATAAAAAAAAAATCCTTCCAACACATTTCAAAAGAGAATTTTGTGAATATATCAATTGGCACACAAGTTTGTCCTGTAACAAGGCTTTGAAGTTGCACAAATGCTAGCTGCCTAAAGATATTGGACAGAACACAAAGGCAAAATTTGGAACTAATAGCACATATGCATGGCTTGAAATTTGTATTTCCGCCAGAACCACCACACACACAAGGACTTAAAAATAGAACTACCTTTTCCCATTGACATTTACCAAGAGTATAAGCAGTCACCAACCACATTGCAAGGCAAGGACAAAAACATTCACTCCTCATCTAGAGAAAGGGCAGGGACAACCAATACAGCATCACGGTATCATCTGAGAAAGTGACCACTAAATAAAATGTGGTAATAGAGCATCTTTGTTCACTATGGTATGGATAAGGCTGCCTGTAGCATGTGGCTCAGTCATTTGGCTGTAATCACCATCTAGTTCCTCCAGAAGCAGCAATCTTCCCTGCTATGTGGGTTGGAGCTTTATAGTGAACATTAGCCCATAGCACACAAGCACTAAAAAGTTTCTCATGCTATTTGTTAAATTCTAAGTGCTCAGGAAATTAAGCTTTCACTGGAAAGCAAATCAAGTCTTTCATGTGATAAAGAAAAAGACCTCAAAACACATACCACCACGGAAAATAAAGAATCTTCAACAACACAGAATACTTGAGATCCACACTATCAAGTGATCAATATAGTTATTTCATCTTAAAATATCATTCAGGCACTTAAAGGGATTTGTTAGGAAAGATTATCTACAAGTATGAGCATTTTCCCAATGTTTTTCATAAGCTATCTATACCTAGCCTGAAATCCTTATGCACCGTATTTAAACAAGCCATAAAAATCTACGGAAGCCTCAGCCACCTGGAGCAAATTTTTAATCACATTTAGAGCACCACAACAGTTTACTCTTGTAAGAAACTGTTAGAGCAGCTAAGAGAAAAGGCATATGAAAGTTTGATAATCACAGTTAAATAATTAAAAGTCTGCAAGTATCTCAGTCTGAGTTTCTTACATTGGAGGCTATTCATGAAACATAATACACCCAATAGTACAGATGCACAACTGTACTGTATGATAAAAACCTTAATACAGGCTGATACCTTCCAGCTTTGTTTTTTACAGCACTAGCTAGTACACAGATACAGGCTAGTTCTATGGTACCTGAAAGTTTGTGCAGTTATGGCTTAGTTTGTTAAAAAAAAGAATACATGTAGTTACCACCTAAGGTTTCAGTTTTCCTTTCCTTTTAATAACTAAAAACAGAAGCCTCTGGCCTTCATTCCTAGTGCCTTGGCAGATTTTTTGGATGATAGGAAGCAACATAATAGTACTACATAAATGATTGATAGCATACAAGGAAATTACACACACTTAAGCAGGAACACTGAGCTGCAGTGTCCAGCAGAAGTATTTCTTTAAGATTTTCAGTTGCCAATTTAGTGTCTGATATATAACACTTCAATGCAGAAGAATCCTATCTTACAGTGTCATTCTGACTATATGTTGAGACAAGACCTCTAGGTAAATCCAAAGCATTTTATATATTGCAAAATATCAAGAAGACAGAGCTTTACAGCTGTGAAACCAGCCAGTAAAGCAATCAAATCTTTAGTACTTGCTTAGAACATCTGATGAGTTTTATAGAGAAATTAAAAAAGGCAATTCAAGATGAACTAAAACCAGGGTCATTTAAGTTACTAAAGAAAGCCCTGTGGAAAATTACTTTTAAAAGAAAGGAAAAGGCTTTACTTTGCACTACAATTAAGGGAACTGATCTCTAGAGCAGCAAGCCATACTTGTCTTCTGACATGAGGAGACAGATTTGCACAGGCACCAAATAATTTATACAGGAAGAGTAAACTGTTCAGCCATATACTAATGACAGAACAAGAGAGTACTCAGACTTGGAGCATATTCAGATTTAAGATACAGCTAGGACAACCTAATCAGGAAAATTCTCATCCCTTAACATGCATCTCAGTTCTATTTTCGTGAGCTTTCATTTATATGAAAGTAGTATCATCTACTCTACTAAATACAGCTTTCTCCTTCTCCCCTTTCTTTATGAGGGAAACAAGCCCAGTAAGGTTATATAGAATTGCCTTTTTTTGCTACTGTGACCATAGCTGTCTTTCCAGGAACACAAATGGAGAACAATTAACATTTAATACTATTTACAGCCACATGGGAGTGCTAAGCACATACTATAAAAATTTAAGTTAGCATACACTTGAAACCACTGTTATTTCTGGCATTGGTTAAGTATCTACTATAATCATGTAGCAGCACATTTCTTTCAATATGCAAGTTAACCTTTTAAATCCATTTTCACATTGGAATTTAAGAAACCTTGGATGTAAGTAAGGCATTAAAGCAAGTGTTGGAGGAAGGGCTAGCTGAGAAGTTCAGCATAAATGCTCCTCAGTAGAAAGAATGAGCATTTTATTTCTAATCACAGTACAGGTGCAGTTTGAGAGACACAAATACTGTTGAACTCAAGGAAAAACAATTACAGTAATACTTTAACACAAAGGGTGTATATGGCCCAGATAAGAGCCTCCAGTCAAAACCGACTAGTATATTAAGTGATTATTTTCTCCTTTTCTTCATTTTAGCCATTGCATTCCTCTTCCCTCTTAGGATGTAGCCATATTGTCAACCTCTAGTATTGAAATACAAAAATCAGTATGCTCTTAAAAATAATCATTTTCACAGGACACCTATGGTTTATATTGTATATACTATAGAAATAAGCACTAAAAAGTAGCATTACTTACCCCCTTTTAATTACTTTACAGATAGGCTTAAAAAGTCTTCCAACTTATGCTATTTAAAACAACAATACCAACCTAAAGCTGTTGAGGTAGCACAAAAGTATGATTCTTTGTCACATACCCACAATACACCCAATATCCCTTTTTAAGCGCTTTGATACAATGGATAAAATCTAAGCACTTAAAGCAGGGCTAGGCCAGAACAAGAATTAAAGTAAAGTGAAAGCTTGCACCATCCAATAGAAACTAAATATTTACTTGACTCCCCTCTTCCCTAGGAATTTCACAAGTGTTAAAAATTCTTGAACTATGCTTTACTGATAGATTAAAACCCTCACCAACACAATAATTGGTTATTTAGCTAACTAAATATCTAGGCTAGCAATGGTTATTTAACTAAGTATCTAAGCTATCAAAGTATTTGTTATTTATCCACAGATGAAACCAACCATTTCAGATCCTTACTGGAATGCTTTTCATCAAATGAATTCAAGGCATGAACCAACAAAACTCATCCACAATTACTAGGAGTGGCTTATAAATTCATCTTCAAAAATGTTAATGTTCTACAAAGTTGGATTGATATAGCATTTTTTTGGGGAGGTCTACAGACTAACATTGTACCAATTCATAGATACAGAAAAACTGCTTTCATATAAATGCTTGAAATTGGATTAAGCTGCTCACTTTCTGCCAGCAACAGTCAAATGAGACCATGAGTAGGTCTGCACACTCACAACCTCCAAGGGCATGTTAAAAGACAAAAGCAAAATAACAAAGAACACAGAAGCAGCTCACTATAAATAACAAAACCAAGCATCAGCAGAACTACTTTAATTTCTAAGTCTTACCAACGATGTTTTGTAAAGAACATTGTTTATTGTATTATACTTGATAATGCACAAAAAAGTTTGAAATGCACATTAACATTATTCTCATGTATAGCTTATAGTAATTGATCCCTCTAACTGAAAAAAAGTCATATTTGAATACTATATCCCATTTTATTAACTGTATCCATCCTTTTTAAAAACAAGCTGTCATTAAACTATGTTCACACTTGCCACTCAGTTCAAGACATTTTAAAAATAAGCAGCATTTCCTTTAATATCACTTTACCTCTCTTCTGCTATCAGACTTCACTGAAGATTTGGAAATAAAATTGACTAGCCGCAGAAATGAATATAGAACACAAACACTTAAACATGGGATGGTAATTTTCTATTTCACTTCCCAACAACACAATAAAAAAAGAACTAGGTAGCTGTTGATCAGCATTGTTTGCATTTTTGTTACATGTTTACACCATGGTAACTTCCTACTACCTCAACGAATACGCTCATATAGCCATTCTACATGGACTAAAATCCTGGGAAAAAGGTAATTTGCATGTGAATTAAACCAGTGTCACTTAATATGAAATGGTTTCAGGTACTAATTAAATAAATGCTTCTGTTGTATGTATTCACTTGTCACTGTTTTTAATAAATCAGAAGTGTGTGCCAAGAGGTTAAAAACACAGAAAAAAGATCCCAAGCACACTTTAAGCAGTTTCAAGAGATAGTTATGAAAGTTAAAAAAAAAAAAAAATACAGCCCCATGTAGGATCTGGCCTTGCATTCCTTAAGCAGGTGAAACCTAAGACTCTTGCCTGAATTAAGAACAGTCTGAACACTCTTTTCAGTTAAGTAGTTTTAATGTGTTTAACTACACAGCAGTGTATGCGTGTGTTTGCTTACATGTATACACACCAATAGGCACTGTATAGCTATACACAAGCCCAAACTGCAATTAAAGATCTAGACTTTGAAATGGTATTTTTAAAAATAAAATTGTAGGCCCCTTGAGCTTCATGTTAGTGGCTATGCCAAATTTGCAGTCACCAGGTAGCACAGTTTTTATATAAAATTAATAAAAATGTAAAAATTGGTATATAGTAGAACACAGGGGAGATGGTGATGGTAGTATTTTAGGGTCATAGGATATTCATTCCCATAGAGTGTAAAAAGTCAAGACTTGCTTCCAGCTGTACCAGTGATGCAAGGCCTTACCTTCATTAGCAAGAAAAAAGCAACAAAACATTTCCCACCATTGTGTTATTTTCCATTTATCTTAATACACAAATATTGTGCCTGTAAAATTTAACACATTTTTGCCCTTACACTCCAGAAACCCTGAAGACAGGATTTTGGGGTGCTTTTGTGAATGAATGACAGTTAGTAATGGAAGGGGTGTGTTCTTTGGCACCTCTATCTCATTTGTAAAGCAAAGTCCTGCTCCATTTTAAGGAAAAAAAAAATCCCGTCAAGAGGCGCAATCTATTAGGACTGAAGAGTAGAATAAGCCTGTACAGTGTGATGGACAGGAAAACATATGAAATGGCAATATATTTGTCTACAATTGTCTTTCCAATCAATTGCACAGAGGTTTGGTCCACTTCTTCAGTTACAGTGTAGTCCTCTTGAGAACTTTGGTTACAGCATTAGTGTTTTGGTAAAAAACAGAGCAGACTTTCTTCCATTTCTTCAGGTAGATTTTTCATTGTCTTCTCCTGTCTTCTGAACCCGTGAGTACTTTTTGCATGAAGATTTGAAGCAGCTGGGAGGCCACGATATTGGCCAGGAAAAGCTGCAAGGAACTGAGCCTTGCACATTCTTCTCAAAGAAATAAAATATTGGATACCACCATGCTCGAGATAGAAAGTTTGTCTGCGAAGAGACCTTTAAAGTCTGTATTGGCACAAGTAGGCAAGGGAAAAAGGAAACAAAGACAAGATAATCAGTTCCAAGCATTAATAATCAACTGAGTCATAAGGATGGTTAAAAATTGCAATATATCTGAATGTGCTTATGTGGAGAATAGGTGTCTCTAGCCTGGAAAAACCTGATACCAAAAGGTAGTATATCATAGGCCAAAAGTATGCTGACAACTAAACATATTTTATACAGAGTGATACTTTGGAACTGTATTACTCAAAGGCACAAAACAGCATCCATTTCTGAATGCAAGTACTTTCAAGCATGTTTCTGCCATGTGCCATATTTCTGTAGATGACCAATAGCTGCAGACTAGGCTAAATGGTTTGAAAGCTGATATTTGTGTTCCTTTTCAAAAGGGCACTCGACCCAGTGAAAGCAGATGCCTTCTGAACAGGCTATTTTAATGACTTTTATGGCAGAGTTGCCACTGGAGTTCTTGATAGTTCAAGTTGGAAAGAAATTTCGGAAGTGTTGTTATTGTTTATTCCATCTAAGACAGTTAAGGTCTATTCTATACCACAGCAATAAAACATTGAAGTGTTCAATGCCAAGACACAGGTTAACTTAGCAGTCCCAACCAAGAAAAAACATCTTAAATCACAGTAAAGACAAGCTCTTTGCTCAGTTTAAAGATTTATATCAAACTTGTGTTTTAATTTCCATTTGAATAACTAATTTTGGCCTTTCTACAGAACAAATGGTGTCTATGTATTGATTATAAACATACCCAGTACTCACCTTTTCATTAGCCATTGAGTGGTACCACCAGAAGAGACGTGTGGTGATATAGTAAGCAATGACGACATCTACAGTGTAGTGTTCATGAGCAACAAGGATGCAAATTATGCCAGCAGCACTCATCAGCCAGCAGATTAAGTGATACCACCAGAAATGACGTGGTGAATCTGTCAAATGGGAAGGAGGTGAAGAGTCCACAGTGGGGAAAAACAAACTTTAACACATAGCTAATTTATAAGCACAGGTAAAAGCTCCAATTTTGTCAAAACTGGACAAAGAACTAAGCTAACTTACTATAGTCCTCTTATTTTGCCAAGTGAACCCCAGATGAGCTTAAGGTTAGACAGAGAGCACCATGACCCATTTTCTAGTCAAATTAGGTTTTCCAATTAAGTCACAGAGCACATGAAAAAGTGACAAGATCAAGGTAAAACATACCCTTTGGTTATTTTATTGGGTGCTTGGAACATCTTTCTAGTTTCAGTGCATTATACAACAATTTAGGCAGAACATAGCACTATAACAATTCTCTGAACATCTTGGTAAAGGAAAGCATGTAACTGATACTGGCCAGCCTTACTTCTGTTTCAGGGAAATTTGCACATGCCAATGAACCAAACTAGCAATTTTGTAGTTTGGGATGCAGTCAGGAGGAGTAGATTCTAACTCCAGATATATGAAGTAGGAAAGAAACACCCAACTGGCACAGTCATGAGCGGCCAAGCCTCAAGAGTAAAAGGGCTCTTTAGCCCCAGCCCATCAGATTTGGGAGCTCAAGCTGCAGAAAAGGCCTAAAATTTAAGGTATATGAGGCATGCTGCAAAAAGCAAGTCCGCATATCTAACTATAGTATGTTTTACTCATTTTGCATAATCTGTCAATAAATAATGGAAAGTTGAATGCTTCAATCAGTAATCACAATATTTATAAAAATAGAAGCAAGGTATCTAGGCACATTAGGCCCTTAAAGCCCATCACACTCTCACTACTCTATTTTCACTCTACAATCAAATTCATTTTACATTTCAAACACAGAATCTGTGTAATAGGCTAAACAATAATCTTTACAGCACTCCTGTCAAGTGTTTTGCCAGTACAACAGATATGAAAAAAAATTTAAAATACCACAACTTACACTCTTTGATGAATAAGTATGTGAGTGTTAGTACCACAGTATGACCACTGAACAAAAAGTCTCCACATAGTATATGAGATCCAGTTATGGACAAACCACCACCAGAAATCAGTCGCAGGATCCTCTGCACCTTTGCCTGAGAATCTCCATTCAACTATAAAACAAAAGGAAAAAATAGATAGACTATGTGATTTGACTAAGCTTCTTGCCCAAACATACATGGACTAGAGACAAAAAGGTAACACTTGTGTCTGTGTTCTTCGGTTTCTTCCACACACTTCTTAGACAAGTAGCATGCATACTTACAAGGTAACAGCAGCTAAAAGCCAGGTTGATAACACCTGAACATTGTGTCTGTTCTTTCCCAGGCTATTTCATATTTAAACCCACACTTTAATAGGCATATGAGAAGGAAACCCTGTTTATCCTTTCACTATATTCTGTAAGTGTGTAATATTAGGTATCACATAATAGTCACTGATGAACTGGATGGAGACCACTGAACACTGCCCTCCAGCCATACTGCCATATGTACCAGCTCTGCCATTTTATTCAGAGCCAAGCAACATTTCCACCTGATGAAAACCTTAAGCTTGCTTAATTTTACTTCTATTTACAAACTCAGTTAGGATTTCTATACAGGAGATTGTTTTGTTTTTTAAAATATGCATTACAAACAGTTTATTTCTTCACACATTAGGCAAATAGCCAGTTATACTTCACTGTTCAAATCAGCTCTTCACAGAAGATGTTACGTATTCTAGAATCAAAAATATATACGTAAAAAAGTTTTCCTTAGCTGTAGCATGTATTTAACAGAGGCTTTCAATTTTGTTCTGATGCCAGTAACACACACAAGTGATTTTCAGCACAGAAAAGCTTCAAGAGGTCCATCTTCTCAGCACGCGACCAAATTGTTCCCACATTTTCTTTTTTTGGTGCAGCTGCCATACTATTTGCTCCTTATTCCTTGTGGAGAATTTGGAACAATCCCAGGCCTACAATTTTCCAGTAATCTAAACTGATAGTAATGGACTTTTTATGTCACTGCTTAACTGCACTGACAAATTTAAGTGTTACTGTATGCTTCTATAGATTAGCTCAATAACTAAACTTGGTTTAGTCACACATACTTTTTTAGGTTTTTGGCAGGGATATGCAGACAACCTAAGGTCTTCAGAAGGCTTAAGTGACAGGCCAGTCACTGAGAAACACGGTGAAGTCCATGATATGCTGTCTTCTCCCCAATCCCCCCCTCTGTTTTAAAGGGTACTACAGCAGGTCAGTTCACTCATTTAGCAGTAGTTAACATTTCAACACAGGTTCTATTTTGATGCATGTTAGTTGCAACAGCTTCAAGCTGTTAATATTTCATGCAACTTTTGATTTATTGCTAGAGATCATATTTACTCTTCCGAAAGATATCAATGGAAAGTTATTTTGGTTATTAAATGACCAATGTATCTAGAAAAATTTATTCTAAGGAGCCACAAAGTCTCAGACATGAAGTACCATGAAGTAAAGGTTCTTACCTTTGGTGCACACTGAAAATGCATTCCAGGCACAGGTAAGGTGGTAACATACATGGTAATGCAGCGGTACAGGTACAAAGTTCCTATTATAAAAAAGAACCTGCGTCCCACTATCGATCTGAAACAAGAAAGTGAAAAGAATCATATGAAGGATACATGTATAACAAAATTTGGGACCTCTAGCTTTATTAAATGACTAAACCCTTAAAATTAGGGGGGATCTCTAGAGAGCTCTGTTCTGATCCCCACTGCACATCTGGCAGTCAAATACAAAAAAATTTTTTTGCACATTATCTTCAGATTTTTACTCTTGCTAGATCATGGCAGATGCAGAAAGAAATGATAGCCACTACAGAGTTCCAACTATGTTGGTCTAACCACTCTAGCTTAGCCACAATCTAATGTAGGTAACAGTTTAGGTGTGCTCTCAAACTTTGCTTTGTTTGGTTCAGCAATTTTCATATTTCCATCCTATAATATCAACAAGCAAACAATTCTAAAACCTCTATATCTTAAGTAAATAGAGAAAACAAGAAGAAAGCCTCTAGTTTAGTACTAGTGAACTATGAGTTCCTCCTTAGATTTGGAGGATAATTTTTTCTTTAAAAAAATCAGAATTATCCTTTTTAAACATACGCATTTCAATAAACACATTCTGGGAATCCCAGTCCCAGAATATGACTAGCACATGTGTCAAATCAGATTTTAAAAATATTATTCTATAATTAGGGAAAAACCCTCATCTCTGCATCCAGCACAGGGAGTGCCTCATTTTCAAATGAGGTCATCCCCTTGCCCTTTTCCTGCTAGCACTACTCTACCACATGGCTAGAGATTCTACCTTCTTTTCATTGTAAGCCATACAATGAAAGCTGTATGCCTGAGTACTGGCTGAGAATAAAGTCCAATGCTTCCTAAGGTAAATAAGTGAAGCCAACATTTTAAAAGCATGTAGCAGAAGGAAAAAAAAATAAAGCTACTTACTTATATCTAAGAAACAGCCACTGGAATATCCATAATCCAACTAGTATCATCCCATTTATTTCTGATACAGAAAAAGCCCAATTCACACGATCAATATAATCAAAGAATTTGTCAGGCAAGGGAGGGCTAAGCTCCTTGGGAGGTACTCTCTCATGGACCACAGTGATCATGACAGTTGTTAGAATCAAGTTGAAGAGAGCATAGACAAAGGCAATGCCTGTCTTCCACCACTCCAGGGGGAACTTGTTCCGAGTTTCAGCAGGCATAGCAATCTGGATGTAGTCAGGATACTTCTTTGTGCTTTTCCGCAAGCCATTGGACAAGCCCTTTGGTTTACTAGTGCCATTTTTGTTCTCTTCAGCAACAGAGAGAGTAGGTCGCGTGTAGCCATTAGAAGTGTCATTGCTTTGGCCCTCCATGTGCTCTTCGAGCTTTGCTGTCTCAATGGTATTCATCCCTAAGCTGTCTGTCCAGACCAGGTTTACTGGTTAGCAATATCCAGGCTCTTGTTGAACTCTTACTCCTTGAAGTTCAATGTGCTTGTTTCTAGACGACCTTTAATTTCTGGTAAAGCCCTTAAGAAATGTTCATTGTGCTTTCACTATTCAGATAGTGTAAAGCAAATCTTGGAGACAAGTCTTTCTTTCCCCTAGAGCTGTATCATCTAAAAAAAGAAAATAGTGTTGAAGATTTATGCATCTGGCAATGTACAGAACAAATTAAATCATAAAATGCTTGTTACAAGTTTAAACAAGTTCTGTGTACATGTACATTAAAAGACATTAAAGACAAGTAGTTACTGTGAAATAATTCCAAACCAATTTCTATCGAGTACCTCTTGATGAATTTAGGGGCTAGTATCAACATAGATTCCCTGCTACCCACCAAGATAAGCTATATAGACATTCATGAGCACAACAGCACAGTTGGAGTTAAGACTAGGCCATGTTTGCAGCAATACTGTTTTATCACTCACAGGCATTCTTTACAAGTTCTCACCTCCTTAACAAGAGGGTTGCTGCAGATATTAACACAGTTTGTCCACTGCGATTTGTCATTCTTTTTAGTACAGGGGATGTGACAGAAGAGTGTACAGGATTTGATTTTAAGGCAAAGACACACCCCTCTAGAAAATTCACTCAGTGACTGGCTCTACTAATTCCTCCAAGATCTAAAATTGAAGCTTCAACCAAAAGAGTAACAACGCATCTATGTAACTGCTTTAGTACACACTAAATAAGGTTGGACTTTTCAGAGAACTAAGAAACAAACCTCTGGATTGAATCCTCAATTAAGGTAACCCGTAAGTAAGAAGATACAAATAGATCTGTATTTACTCCTATGTTGCTTACAAATGGGCCTGGACAGATGCTAAAATAACATGAACAGGTAGCAAACTTTGTTATCATGCAGGATTTATTTCAGGCTACATTTGTCAAATTCAGTGAAATTCAGACAGAAGGCATGCCTTTTATAACATTTTTTCCCCAAGAAAGGAAAACAACTCATGTCCCCAGAACATGAACAGCTAGAGTTTAGATAATTGCCATTTTCCACCCTTTGCAGTCCTGCAATACTGCTTACTTACCACAGTAGCAATATATGTCTTTATTGCTGTCAGGCTCTGAAAGCGAGCACTGTATAATGTGTCACACACCAAGCGCCCACCACCTTGTGCCACTCCTGGTCACTGCTGCATGGGGAGAAGCGCGGGCGCCAAGCGGGGCTGCCGCGCACGGCGCAGGGCCCTCCGCGCAGCTGCCCCGTTGTGACAGAACCGCCGCATCACAGAGCTGCGCCCGACGCCACCGCCCGCACGGGAAACCAAACGCACAGGGCAACAACGCGTCTACTGCCACTGAGGCGAGACAAAAGCCACAAGGGCCTGAAAAGCACTTCAACTCCCCAGGTGAAGCCCTACGTGAAACCCAAGGCCCATGTTGATGTATCCCAAAGCGACACCCTCTTCTTGAGGACTATTTGCTTGTCCTCAACATACAAGGCCTCAAGGCCACAACGTACACGGCCACTCTTATTCAGTCAGCCCGATGTTACTTTACACATTAGTAAAGGAAAGCCCTTAGCAAGCTGCAAAATACTAATAGTTACCTCTAAAAATCACATTACATGCATAGTTCTTAAAGACACTTTTTAAGTTTAAGCAAATTAAAAGAGAGGAAGGGGCATTTAACATGGTCAGCATGTAAACCCTGCTGACATTACAGTTGCTGCCCTCACTGCAGAAAGAGAAACAAGAAGCAGCTACATGCTCCAAACCCGACTAGCATTCATACAAGTAGCTCTAAAATATTCAAGAAGCTTCTAAGTTAACTGCTCGGTTGTATCTTTGGAACTCACAGGTAGGCTCTTTCTGAACCTCTACCAATAAAGTGTATGAAAACAGAAAGAAACAAAAATAAACAAAAAACCCATACATAAACACACCACAACAAATAACTTGATATTATTGCCTCTTATTACTAGACTGCAAATCTGGCTTCCTAAGAAAAGGATACTTTACCCAGCAGCTGGGCAAGGACTTCTGTGATGCTTCCCACCACTAGCACAAATATTATTTTCAAGTAGCTACAAAAGAAAAGATGCTTGAAGCAGAACAAAGTCACAGCTTCTGCAAGTCCTTCTTGCACACACACTCTTCAGCTCCCTCAGTCTGGTGGTAAGGATACCCATACCAGAATGCTAGAGGCAATATCCAAGAAAAAAAAGGTGCTTTAATTTCACATCTACACATAGGCAAATGGAGATTTAGCTGAAGTTAGTTAGTACTTCCAAACTTTTGTAATCAAAGTTGCAGAGTCTTCTGCAATGAGTAATGTATTGACACCTAGGTCTACACTGATCAGCACTGCTTTGGCATGCAGGCAACAGGGTCAAACCCTGTGCTGACATGGTCCTCACCACGTTTTCATCCTTTTGTCCTTGTCCTTTTCGAGGGGGCAGCAATCCTTCTTCAGTCTCAGGCTTGCAACCATGCACATGCATTTCAAAGGAAGAAGTCACCAGTGTTTTAAGGCATAATCAAGATATCATTTGTAGAAGCTACATTACTGGAGGGGATTGACCTGTAGGAGCAGCTATAGCTTCTCACTATTTTTAATCTTGCGCTTTCCTGTTCAAATTACCACCTGCTCATGAACCTAATTCATTGTCAGTAGTTTCAGTGGAAAAAAAAAAAAAAAAACAGAGTCAAAAGAGTAACATGACAGAGGCCTATGGCATCGGTTTATCCTCAAGCTTTGTTTGCCTTCCTCTGTTTTAATGAGACCTGATCCCAAAAGCAAACAACTCTAGTTCCAATTAAGTTGATGGCTACATAGCAAGCTTCTTTATACCCATCTCTGCCATGTCTACTCTTTAACTAAAGAACTTAGAAATAGTGCTCCCCATTTCCAGTAACACCCAAATGCCAGCAACAGAAAAATCAGCTTCCATATACTCTGCTCCAGCAAGCATCAACTCATAGATCAGTTCCACTAAAAAAATATGCAGACACTAACATCACAATGTTTTCCTGCAAGTCTCTGAATTTACATACAAGAGCCATAGCCTAACCAATGATTTACCATGTACTTTCAATAAAAGGACAGGGAAAACAGAAATGGTGTGCCAGCTGTTTCATTCTGCCCCAGAAAGCAATACAAAACCAGGTGACCCTTTCCCACAGTAAGTGGAGATCAAAGGGTATCAGAGCTTTGTCCCACTTTTGCTTAGAGCAAGCAAATATTATATCAACCGAACAACTGAATGCCCTGCTAAGCTACTTCAATTAAAAATTACTATTCCTTCATATTCCAATTTCTGAATTTCAGAAGTGTATTGTATATCTCCAAGCTCGAACCAAGTAGGGAACATGCTTTGAAAATTATAAAGCAACTAAGACTTTCAATGCACTGTTGTATTCTCCAGCACTGCCTTTTTAACCCTCAAAATAGGAGGGCATTAGATAAAGCTTTAACAAGTGAAGCTGTCTGACTCCAGCTTTTCCCTCCAGAATTTTAATGAAACACCAAATCTTAATGGAACATTACACTAATGCAGCATTTGTAAGTGAGGCCTATATTTTGACTCTCAAAATTTCATCTTTAGCTTGCATATCCATTTCAAGGATCACTAATCCCTGCAAACAGTCTATTTCACAAGCAGCCCTGTGCCTTTTGATCATTGAAGACAGAAAAACATAACATCTTGAAGCCAGCACTCTTAAGACAAAGGCATCAGTCATAGTGAAGTAGTCAAAATATAGCCCTAGCTTCATTTAAAGAAAGTGATTATCCCACTATTGATTAAATCAGTTTAAACAGGTAAACCTGTTAAATCAAAGAAATCTTTGTACTAAAGAAAAGCACTTCCCTCCTGTGAAAAGGCCATCAGAGCCATTTGCTTCATGGCCCCTTTTAAGGAGCTTAAGTTCCAGTGCCAGTAAAGAACATAATGACATCCAAACTGGATTATCCTTGCCCACCCCATAAGCAGCTGGACAGCCTGGCAGCCCACTGCCCATGGGAAGATTCTTCAGACCTAGACAAGATCAGTGTATCTTTACTTCTACAAGCAGGGGCAGAGGAAATTTAGAGTGATTCCTACCCCCACATACCCAGCATCTCCAGCAACATGAGGCCAAAGAAAGATGGTTTTGGAAATACTTAATGATACCTAGTTAAGCCTTTGGGATCAAGGTGCACCTTAACTACAGATGAACAACCACTTAACACTCTGAAAATAAAAGTGGCATTTACATTTTTATAATGTCTAAAGCTTGCAGAAAAAGTTATGTTCCTTCCTAGCACTTTCAGAGGCTTATAAAGAATATTGATCTACTGTTTCTGATAAATCAGCAAGATTATTTCAAGCCAAGTGCATATTGTGGTCAAGACTGTTTACAGTGATGGTATAAGACCTATATCATCTGAGCAGTGATGTGCAAGAACTCAGGTTTCTCCTTGGCAGCATCTTGTCAATACACATCCCCCATATTGAGACAAAGCAGAAACCCCATTTATGAAAACCAAAACAAATGTTCTGCCCCTTGCTGCCAGTTGCCTGGCAAGAGAAATGGAAGAGGCAGAGGACAGTAACAACCCTGCAACCTCCCTGCTCTAGCATTGCCTGAAAAATGAGCTCTAAAATAGCACAGATGCTTTCCTCCCCAATGTCCTCAAGGGCAGAGCATCCTTGTGGTTAAACAGACCTATACTGCTCCCTCTAATGCCTCTCTCCTTTTTAGTTTCCATGCTGCCCTTGCATTAACTAAAAGAACCTCCTCCTCCCTTTGTGGAAGACAGAAAGCCCCCATATGAAGCCCAGCTACCTTACAAGCATTCAGGACTTAAAAATAAAAAACCCACCCTTATAACTGTAAGCTCTGGAGCACCCACTAGAGGGACTTGACAGGGACTTTGTGCAAAACTGGCCAAGTAACACAAAGTTATAAAATGCATGCCTTTATGGCATACACCCAGGTTTTTGGGACAAGTTTTTTGGAACTGCCGCAGTGTTTAAGGCTCCTTATCAAGGAGCATTGCTTCTCATGCAGCAGTATTACAGAGGCAGCAATTGCAATTCGGACCAACTTTTCTCAAGAAAGAATATTTGAGAGCAAGAGGCAAACAGCAGGAGTAAAAATAGTTTATTCTAAATGTCTAACTGATCAGGCAAGTAACTTCTTTAGCTTGCTACCTCTGCATTTGACTACCCTTTAAAACAGTTACTGGCTGGCAGTAGTGCTTTAAGACAGTTTAAGAAAGCACTTGCACATTTTTAGCATGAAGAGCCAACTTTGGAACAACAAGCATTCAGCTTGTCAGTCATTTATTTTCACGTAATTACCACCGTTCATTAACAGTCAGTGTCTCTAATCCAGTGTTTGGGGCTTTCACAACCTTTCTCAAAATTCTTTAAAATCAAGATTTTAATCAAGCATTGAGCAGTCAGGTTCCCAAATCAGTTGTTCTTATTCTGCTGCTTCAAGTACAAACTGCAGTATTGGAGCAAGACAGATATGTTTAAAACATTATCTACTTTGAGATTAGAAACTGTCATTAATATAAGACTGAATGAGTTTTTACATAGTATTATCTTTTCCCTTTTACTAAAGCAACTCAATCATTTCACAGAGCTGGAATATTTTTGTATTTGATAGTTGCAATAAAAGGGTCTGGAAATAAAGTACTGCAGGAACAACTTACACAGCTGGAGATAATGTGAGATCCAGCAAAGGTTAACTTGATCTTTCAGCAATCTCATGGCTTTTTCCCCTCGATCTCAGTCACAGACTGGTCTCTTCAGTTAATTCATCAGCTTTCGCCTCACTCCCACCCATATCAAACCAATTTTATATCAGAACACTAAAAACCTTTGCACATTTGTTCCCTAACCTGATAATATAGGAAAAATATGATAAAGGTTTTTGTACACTGCTTTTGAAGATAAACTTTGAATAGCTTCTGAAATAGTGTAATTTCTTGAAATTATTTTCTGGTTTTTTGGTCCCAGTCCTAGCTGATCTTGCTAACATAGTTCATGCTACAACTTCCTGCAAGCTTCCTGTATAAAAGCATTAAGGATTTCAAATTTAAGTTATAAACTCTTGGCTATGGAATCCCTCTGATTTTTTTAATCCATAAAAAAAGATAAACCTTTACTTTCTCAGAGTCTTGCAGTGATTAATAGATTACATTACTGTCTTGAGTCAAGTATGCAAGCATCCAGTATTCTCTCCTCTTACCCTCTGGCTTCATTTTATTCACTGGTTTCAGCTTTCTTTTGGCCAAGCCACTTAAAAACCTCTCAGGGAACTTACTCTTTCTCCTCCTAATCCTCAATGCCAATGTACCCTGATAGAGTGCTATTCAAAAACATCCACCTCTTTGCAAACAGGTTAACAGCTTCGTCACCACCTCTCCATTCTAGAAAGAAGCTAGATGATCATGCTCAATCTAGTCTCTCGAAAAAAATGAGGAAAAAAGTCAGTAATTTAGGTCCTTAGAAAAGTAGTCTAAGCTGAATTGGTTATCAAGCTGCAAGTCAGCTGCTTTCGAACAAAAGACAGAAGAGATGATTCATCACCACATATTTTGTAACACTACAGAAACTACTGCGCTTACACCTTTACCCTCCCAGTAAGACTTTCACAAACATAACAGTGAAGGTCACTGCTCTTCCTCAGTCTTATCAGGCAGAGCAATTTTGGCAGAGTGCCAGAAAAACCCCTCTGGAGCATTCGGCTTCCACACCGCTTGCTTCCTCAGCAGCGCAAGCCTTTCGATGCAGATCCCTTCCCTCTTGCTGCAGCTCAGGGACACAGTCACTCGCTTTCCCAGCACAGATCCCTGCCGGAGGGCAGGGCAGTTTTAAGGGGTGCTCAGAACCCCGCGGCAGGCGCTGGGCCCCGCGCTGCCTCCTGCCCGCACGGGCCCTGCAGGCCGCTTCCTGCCCAGGGGGGCTGGCTGCGTTTTGCAGGCCGCGCACCCGGCCGCAGAGGGCAGAGGTTGAGCCACAGGGTGACACAGTGTGACACGGTGACACATCAGGCACGGATTAGTCACCAGGGGCACAGCACAGGGCACTGGGAACCCCGCTGACTCACCCAGGCTCCCAGGGGACTCGGTTACAGCCTGTCACCATCAGGTGCTTCAGGAAGGGAAGCCAGTGAAGTCATCAGTGATACACCCTAAAAATATCTAGGCAATTGGAAATGCAATTCCTCTCAGGTTTTCCCCTTCTGCTGCTCCCAGAAAGTTTAGTACCATGTCTAAAACAAGCATCCGCATTTATGGGTGTTTAAGTTTTTTCCAAAGCAATAAGATACCTTTCCAGAAATTAAAAGGAAGGACTTTTTTTTCATCTGCAAGGTATGCTTATAATGTTAGCAAGCAATAAATAAAAAACGCAAACTGCACAATCCAGACAAAACATTCTATCACTAAAGTAACATTAACATCTAATACAAATATTTATATTTAACTACTGGTTATATTTAATTATATTACAACAGTGTTCTTAGAGCTGGTTTTAAACTGGTCAACATCAAACCAGAGTTCGAGTTAGTTCCACACAGCCCTCAGCTCCACTGCTGTTCCCCACACTCCAAATGAGAGCTCTGCACAGGAGCAACATGTGCAGCATTCAAGGCCTCCAGCAGTGAGAACAGCCCTTTCCAGAAAAGGTGTTATTCACTCCCCTTTTTTCCTCCTTCCCTAGAGTATCCTGTACATGCATCCTGGTTGATGTTTACCCTCTGCACCAACACTAATATTTACCATGCTACACCCTATTATACAAATCAAATGAGAATATATTCAGCATTCAGTGACTCCTAAGTCTCAGTCAATTTCCTACCTCCCTGCTCCCTGCCAAAAAAAAAAAAAAAAAAAAAAAAAAAAGAACACACACACAATCTAAACTTCCAACATAGTCCCAGGTCTTCTTTAAACTTAAGTGTTCCACTAGCTCAGGATTTTCTATTTATAGAAGAAAATACTTTCCACATTATGCCAACAAGAAAAAAAATCCTTTTTTTACATTAAGACAGACAACATGGTTTAGCTTTAAACACTAAACACTTCAGTTTCACACTTCAATACTTCCTTCAATTTTGTTTCTCCTAGAAATTCATGAAGGCAGAAGGACATTTCCTTAAGATAATTTATTCTTCTACCTGTCACACTGCATCTCTAACCTCAGATATCATTGTTAAATAAGTTTTCAAGTGTTTGGTAATGGTGGGGCAGCAGCAGGAAGTAGTTACTAATTTCCCCCAAAACTCCTACTACAGTAAGTTTTCCCATACATTTTTCTATCTCCACTTGAGACACCACCCTAGAAGTTAGCAGATAAGTTGAAAAGAAGCCAAGAACAACCCTGCTTCAATTTACTGTCCCTCACAGAGCTACTGAGACATACCCAAAATAGTACACACCTCTTTGCATGCATCCCTACCAAACTACAACCTTTTATAAGAAGCATTTTCTGTCCTTTGACATCCCTGCGCTAAAGCTCACTGCAGTATTCAAGCCTTCCTATGCCAAGCCCCTCATCAGGTTTGGCTTAGAGGCTTTTATCACTCATGAAAACCTTGATCTTCATACTTTTGTTTTAATCCCTACCCCAATAGTTTGAGAGCATTGCTTTTAAAAAGCTTCCAGAAATTACTTCAAGAACCAAGTTAGTGATGCCCATTCTGAATCCCCATTACTACTTCAATTTTGCAGGGGTTATCCCCACAAGCAAACAGCTGAATAAACAAACACAGGTCTTCTGCATCACTCCTGGAAAATACATCATACTTCCTCATCGTTGTCTTTGACAATTCCTTTGTAACATCTACATCTTGTCTGTATACACAGTGAACACATGTCACTTCAACTACAAAGCTGCAAAAGAATATCCTGACTAAAGAAAAAGTGCCAGCTGAATAAGCAAGCAAACCTCTGAAGTCCCACTTATCCTAGCAATACTTAAGTGTAAGGGAAAAAATGCTAAGGTTATGCTGGTTCAACACAGACTGCATTATAGAAACTTCTACCTGTTGTATGACCAAGGGAAATGCTTCATTAGCAAAAGTTTGTGGAGTTGTTCTTGGAGGAAAAAGGCCACCCGATGAACCAGCCATACCAGACATTGGAGTCAGCACATGGCGCAGAGCAAGAGGATACTCTGAACCTGCGACCTAAGGGAAGATCGACGGAGCCTGACAACAGTCAATCAGGAGAAAGGCTCTAGTCAAATCAGATGAGAAGGGAGCGCAGGCACACAGGAAAGGACCTGGTATATAAGGGATCGCTTTGTTTGAATCAACTGTTTTTTTCAGGTTGATTCACCCTGGATCATTCTGAGCCCACAGTTTTTCCTCTCCTCAAAAGTTATCTTTAGAAGTACAGGAGAGTAAATGAATACTCAAACTAATCAGAAGCAGACACAAGGTATACATACAAGCTGGCCAAAAGTAGCTGTGACAGTTGAACAGTGTTCAACCCCGGCTGAATATTATTTTCTAGTTCTTTGCTGAAAATTTGATCAGGAACATTAGCACTTTCAATTTAAAGTCAAGATAATATTTGCATGGTTAGAACCAAAGCAAGAGATATCAAGTTGAATTCTGCTTTCATCTTGCCATCCATGAGAGACTCCCAAGACTGGCCAAAGGAAGAACAGCTAGAAAAAAAGAATCCAGCTGACCAAATGCTACATTCAGAAAGGAAACTTGGAAAGAAAGGCACTCCCCAAAACATTTAGTTCAACCACATTTTCATCTTAGGTTCTACAGCTCACATTTTAAAAAGTATTTTAAGAGATTTTAAAATGCTTTAACATCCTATCCCATGCACAGTCAGATAGGAAACCTCATACTGTTTTAGGAGAAGAAAAGGAAGATATAAAGAAGTCTCATGTAGGTAAGTTGAGAAGGGAAAGGTGACTACAAAGCAACAAACAAGGATGCTCTAAGTAGCTCCCAGAACTACATGGCAGCAGCCTGAAATTCATCTCAGAGCTGTATAAGAGGATACCAAAGTCTCATCTACACACTCACCAAGACAAGTGAGTATGTGAGTATGTTCTAAGTAACCTGACACCCAGAAAATTAAGGTAAGGGATAACAAGTTAGTGGATTCCAATAATTGTTAGCAGTTACAAAAGTCTGAGGAAGGAGCTTAATGTTTGACAGGAACTACTGCATGGTCAGTTTTAAAGCAGTGCAGTACTTCACACTTTCTACTTTGCCTTCATTTGCTCATCTACCAGCTGGTATTCTGCTCCTAAAGGGCCACCCTTGCCCCAGGGACTTTCACACCATGTTGTCTGCTGCAGAAGGTTTTCTAAGGCTTCTCAGTAAACATGAGGCATGAGCTTTCAGACAGTCCACTGAGATGTTTCCTTAAATACTGTATTGCATCTTGGCACAACTTCAAAATCAAAAATCCACCTATATAGAAACAGAAAAAGAAACACAATTCAATATAGATTTCCGGCAAACTAGAATTCCTTGAAAAAATGCTGCTAGAGAATAAAGGTTGGCAGTTGACCAAAATCCTCACAGTTTTATAGAAGCAGTTGGAATGGCACTAGTGGTTCTGTTTCAGTGGCATGTGTCACTTCCAATCAAGTCTTAGAGGAACTCTCATTGTAAAGACTTTTTTATTCCATAAACTAGTTTCTCCAGCTACATAACAACTTCAGTATGAGCACAGTAATCTCAGTTCATATAATAAGAAAAACATGTTTCATTTAATTAAGCACAGGATAGCTCCATGTAGGAACAATGCTGAGTTTCATTAAATAAAACACCATCAGTGCTTGAACTTACCTTTTGAGAAACACCTTCCTATTAGAAAAATAGGAAATACAAATACAAAAAAAAATGTAAAGGAGTCAAAGTGGCCATTCAGCATTCAAAAGCTCAGTATCCCAGGAATATGTTAAAGAATTGCAGGAGCTCTTTATTACTCTTAAACTAGATCAAAAAGTACTGCACTGTGGTCATTTATAAAGGATTCTTAGCAATCATCCTCAGTTGCTCACAAAAAGCCCCACACATGCAGAAAACATTTGTAAACAGCAAATGTCAAGTGAAAAGCTAGGGGGTTGGTTTGTTCCTTCACCGGAGAATCTTTTTTGAGAGGGTAAAGAGAAGCAAAAACAGTAATGAAAGGATTTATGCACCCGTCATTGGAGGTTGCCTTCATTGGAGGCTAGTCAGAAACTATCAACCCAAAACAGCTTAAAAATTCCAACAACAGAGCAGATACTATAAAATGAATCAACAGCCAAAGCAACAATTTTACTCTTACAAATCCAAGAAGTCTTAGTGTTTATCTGGCCTCTGGCTTGGTCCGAAAAGTTTTCATCATTATTAGACAACAGGGGGGATATTGTAACATGGCATGCTTTACTCAGAAAATTAAGTGATGGCTATGTGCAGCATTATCATGTATAAGGTGAAGAACATCTGCTTACAGGTTGGTATTTCTGCTGGAATGCTGCTCCTGCATGAATTTTGCTTGAAAATTCCAGTTATGCCAGAAGAGATTTCAATGCATCAACAAGGTCAGTCCAAGTACTAGCTTGGAACTGATTTTATACCTTTAGGGCAAACTGAATAATACATAAGAGAATTATTATCTATAGGAAAAACAAGCTAGGCACTACTATATCTTGGATTTCAGCATCTCCCCTGCACAGCACAACTTGTTCAGGTGCCCAGCTAAATGTGGGCCAGCATAAGAGCTTGCAGCATCCACCTTCTGCTTGAGTCAGCTCTTCTGGGAAATGTTGCTATACAGCCATTTAGCAGCTAATGCCATTGCACATGGCTCCAGCCCACCCACACCCCCCAGGGAGGATATCATCTTGCCCGAGTAAGACTGCAATCCAAATACCAGCGGAGCACATACTACCTTAGTCATTCACATCCATGCTAGAAAGGCATCTGTCATAGGGAATGAAAGGAGGTTTCATATAGACTTAATGCAGAAGCTGAATCATTATAACTTCACCTTACATGCATCTACTTTAAGTAGCAACTAATGTCTCAGTTTCGTAGCTGTGTAGCATGATATTAAGTGAATACCAACTGCCTTGTGTGACAGACTGCATGAAAGTAGTGACACCACCACAGTAACACAGTATTGCAAAGGAGTGAGGCAAAAGCTCTCATGATTAACACAAACAAATTAGGAAGGACAGACACTCATTAGGCTGCAAGTCCCAGTGCAGCCCTGACAGCCATGACAGCCCAAGGAGACAGTCTAAACCATCCTACACTAATCCCTACTCATCCAATCTCTTAAAACTGTTTTACTGGGACAAGCTACAAACACAGCACAGGTTCAGGACTTGCCATACAAGCTACCACCCACAAAGGGCATCATTTATTTAGCTGAAAGCAGCAGCCAAGCTTTTTTTTTTTTTTTTTTTTTTGCTTTAAATGGTTATACTAGCAACTTCTACCACGTGCTTCCTGGTCCCATTCCTCCACCATGCAGTTGTAAACATAAGATTTAGTCCGTGTACATGCCGAGGTGCATGTGTATGTTTGAATAGAGAGCACCACAATAAAGACAAAAAATGTTCCATTTAACCAATATATTTTCTGCAAATTAAGTTTAAGTGTATTCCGCTCCATTGAATCACACTGTCGAAGGCAACAAAAATACTGTGTTGCAATTAACAAGCTTTTTGATCACAGGAGAAAAGTTTGTAATATGATTCTAACCAAAAACACCACCCAATATCACTATAAATACAGGTCAAATTCGATCTTTCATGTTCCAGCTGAGCAACAAGTGACTAAATCAAGTTAAATATTATCAGTCTAATACTTGCTGAGTAATACCACTCACTAAAACTGGATTAAACATTTAAGTAATATTTAAACATATTATTTTTACAATAGTAACTGTTATGGAAGATTAGGATGGGCCTCACATGATTTGCCAATAGGATCACAGAGTACTTCAGGACCACACTCCTCTTGCAGTCATCCTTTAACCACGATACAAACTCCTGCCACCAACAACCTTTTCTGCCTTTTACATATATTAAGATCAAGAAATGCAATTCAGATGTAATGTCAGCTTAAAAAGCTGAAAGCTTCTTTAGTCTAATTCTAACTCTAGTTATTAGATTTCAGGTGTCTGGTTCAATATTGTTCAGCCTTGGCATTTATTTCTATCTTCCCAATTTTTTAGAAGTCAGTACAAGTTACCTAGACCTTTATTATGGACACATATACGTGCTGCATCTTACTCTATACAAACCAGACTAGTTCTCTTACACAAAGGATCTGTTACAACACTTGTCTTTTTGTGTATATGAAAATAGCTTAGTCAGTTGTATGCATTCTATGCTTAGTCATATTCGATGCATTTCGGAAATGCATAGAATAAGCTAATGATTTTTTTTGTGGTAACAACACTCAGCCCAGACAGCTTGCAATTCAGCTATACAGCATGTGTAGCATCCCATTTCAGTTTGGGTAAACATACCAAGACAACTTAGGAGGCAAACAGTCTTTAACACTTCATTTTCCTCATAGCCAAAATGAGACATCACAGTCCTACTCAAGACTAACAGAAATCCAAAGTGAAAGTTAGATTTCTGGGGAAAAAGGCTAAACGTTTTCCACTTTAGTATATGATTGCTTATAGTAGTAAACACAGGATCTCAGCCAATTCTCTCTTCGCAGAATGGGAAAAAACACAGAACAGTTCTGTATTTAACATCCTACTTCACTTTGGAAACTACCTTTACTGCTGGTACATGACACAGACTGCTCTACATGATATGAAGACAAGTAACTTGACTTTCAAAAGTCAGTTCCTATAGCTCTGTATGAAGTACACACACACACTGAAACCAAACCACTCTGTGAAAGCACAGCAAACAGCATCAACACCTCTCCAGGAACTGTAATTGAGCAATAGCCTGCAGGTGGCCTTAAGGAGAGCCAAATCTGGGGCTCATGAACCCCTAGCAAGAACTAGGTGGTGAGCCACAAGTCAGGAACAGATTCTTGTCAAGCCATATACTCCAATAAGTGCACAAAATCAGAGGCAAATCAAATGAGAAAAGTTTATGCTCCCAAGAATCAAACTATAAAAAAGGTTTTAGATTAACACTTTCTCATAACAATTGTGAGGTTCTTACATTATTTCTAGTTCATGTGTATTAAGTTAACTTTTTAGCTACAGCACCTACCAGTAAGTTACTGATAGTTCCTATATGTCCCTGAAGCAAGCAAGTTACCAGGAACATTAATCAAACATGAACTAGAGCCAATTAATCTGTAGTAATTGTTTCCCTCCATATTAAAACTAAATTTTGAAGGCAACATGTTTTAAGGTCCAATGGTTTTAATCTTTTATATTAAAATTAAACAGGAAAAACTGGCAGAAGATCAGACTAGAGAATTCTACAACACACATTAAGCATGTATTTAGTGCTAGCAAGACAGTAACACAGCATTCCAGCTTTTAAAGTCCTTTGAAGCAGCAGCAGTGATGAGAACAGCTTGCTTCAGCGCAGTCTGTGCTCTGTCTCCATCTGAGCATGGGCAGTGGTACTTGGCACCCTTATAAAGCATCCACAAACAGCCAGCACTGTTTCCCATTTACAAGGTTGATGTGGGGGATGGACAAGAGCAGCAACTGCAGAAGAGTTATTAGAGCCATCGTCCAGATACATGGGGGTATCATGCCCTCCATAGAAAAGGCAAACTTAACTCTGGGCATGGCCTTCACAGCTGCCTTTTCTTTTTACTAAATAACATTGCTTAAAACAAGGCAAATTTCTACAACTGCTCCACTAATCAAGCATGCAGCACTTGGGCAAACATAAGCAGGAAGCGGTGTGCATAAGTAAACATTCTGTCACTGTTCTGTACATTTCATAGAACTGAAGCTAATTGTGAGAGGCCACTGAGCACTCATCAGGGGGTAAGTTAAGCTCTTGGGAAACTTTGCACAGGAAGAGTTCAGAAGAAACTAAAAAAAAAAAGACACTCCTATTTCAACTGGGGAGCAGGTGACTTAAGAGAGGGTCCTCTGCAGATGCTGTATTTAAGATGAACTGAATTCAATTCAGAACACTTTGAATAGTTCAGGATATTTCATTTAGCATTAATAAATCAAGAACCTTTCTTAAGCAAAAGTGTCTGGCAAATGCTCTGCATCAACTCAGCCTAAATCACTTGGCTGATCTGATGCAACTTTAAGACATGCAACACTGTACCCAAGAGGTTTCAGCACCTTTACTCGAGGAAGAAAAAAGGCAGAATGCTGGCCCACTTTACATCGGGTAACCACATACACAGAAGTGCCACAAAACCTAGTGTGAAACTTGTTGCATTGCCCAAGATGATAGCAAGCTTAAGGCAATCTAACTACATGGAAAAGCAAAAACAGAAGACTAGACGAGGGAGCATCGGAAAGCCCAAGTCTGAGAGCCAGCAGCAGGAACACACTGCTTTCCATAGCAACAAAACACAGCCTTTGGACCTCTCACCGATCCACTGGTAGCAGTGGGTTAGTTTCTGATTACTAACTTTACCTATAAAGTTAGTGGAGTGTCCTCAAAACTTCAACATGGCTGTGGCAAGTTAACCAACAGCAACTGAGAAGCAACAGGGCAGGAGCAACTCCTTTTCTAGAGTTACACAACTGGAAAAAAAGCTATTTTATCTGGACAAATAGCTAGGTAAACATTGAATACAAGCTTTCTTACTAAAACAGAGTCTAGATAAAGTTTTTTTCATGAAGGTGGTTATAAAGGTTTCCTCTGAGCAGTCATATTAAAGGCTTTCCCCTCAAGCCCCAACAAGCTATTTTAATTTCCTCACCCATACAACAGACTGGATTTCCATATTTTTATGCCATCAGACCACATATAACAAGAGAACCTGCACTCTAGACCGCATGTTTTTGGATGGACTTACACAGAACTGGAAGTTTCACTCGCTTGGTAACCAAAAGCATCACCTGAGGAAATGGCAGATCCCTGATAATAACATGCATTTGGTTGGAGGGCAAGTAATTAATTATTCTGAAGCTGGTTCAATTTCAGTGTATGGTTTAGTCCCATTAAGATTCAGGTTACTTAATATAGTTGGTTTTAAAAATCTATAGTTAGAGTTACTACAATTTCCATATGACATACCCACATGACAGCAAATTTAGGGAGAGAATTATCAATAAAACAAGCAAGTCCTGGTACAAGAAACTGATTATCAACATTCTAGGGCCTCACTAAAGCAGTAGGTTCCAGTAACAAAAAAAATAGCAAAAGAAAAAAAACACCTTTCTTAGCAGGTGCAGAATAGACAAGACAGAGCTATCTGTATTATGCAAAATCTTCTCATCAGCAGCTTTTAAGGTCTCCAGCATGTGCTGGGACAGTGATGCCTGGATGCCTGAGATTGTGTCCTGCGACATCTCTGGGACAGTGGTGCCCATGGTACAAATAATTCTCCCAGCACACAAAGCTCTCTGGAGACAGTAGAGCCAGTGTTACATTAATCTTCCCAACATCTGCTCAGACCACTGTAGTACCATACCCTACCAAATGAAGTGCCACAGCAACTCTATTGTCCACTCCCCCCAAAATACTATTACAGCACTTAGTTCAGTAGCCCATCAGAACTATACAACAGGAAAAGACACTCAAATTTTTAAAGCCCTCACATGTTTTGACAATTATTCTTTTAATGGTATTAGTCCTTAAAAAAAAGTATAAAAACTGGAGAGATGAAATTAGAATTATTTCATACATTAACAATTTATAAAAAATGAATTGTTTGAAATTCATTATTGAAAGTTCATATGTTAATTCATATGAAATCTCTTATTCAGATCTCTCCAAATACAGGGCGGTGGGGCCTTTTTAGTTGATAAGGAAATTAAGTTTTTCACAAGTATGCATTATTTCTGATGTTTACCTATAGCAGTAGGTTTTTAAGTTAGACAGTAGGTTTTTAAGTTAGTTTATGAAAGTTTTTCGTACTTTTTTTCAGAAGTTAGAATTTAAAGGGTAACTCACCAAGATTTAGATTAACATAAGAGTAGAAAGTTACCTTTATCCTCTTCAAGTTCCAATTTCTCCATCCACATTAAAAGACAATACACAAATGAATCAAATGCAGAGCTTTTATCTATCTACTGTCATCACCTCACAGTTTTCTTTCAAGTTCTCCTCCCCACTTCATTTTTTTCCAAATATGACTGGTAACTGGACATGCAGTACATCTGAACTACGCTTTTCAGATACACAAGCATGCTCTGCCGTAAAGTCAGACTTTGATTACGAGTTCTTACTGGATGGCATGAAATTCCTATCCCAAAGTAGAGCAATCACCCTAACCTCTAATAAATCAAACCCCGGGATACTTCAATACGATCTACAGAAACTAGAGAATAAAGCTGTTGGTTTCATTAAGAACAACAAGCCACAGCTAATGCAATCTTAAAAACTCACTGCTAAATAATACTTAGTCTACGATTAAGTACAGTGAAAAAGCAATGAACAAATCAAAGGCAAATCAATTTATAAACGCAACTTTTATTTAAGATTCTCAGTACTCCTATACGCTTTACAATTCCTTAAAATATTTTGCACCTGCACCTGCTCAGCTTATTATGTTAATACCCTCTGTGGTATTCACCTACCTAATTAGCTATGTATAAATTAATAGTTGTTAAGTGGTTTGGGGATGGTTAGATATTTGCCATGGTAAGGTCTTTATAGTCACATAAAAGGATTTAAAAACAAATTAAACTGCACTGCAGCTAGCCCACATTGAGTTCTAGGCCTTTTATTATCTTGCCAGAAGATTATACATTAACCACTTTTCACAGGGATTTTTAAGCTATATTTAAAGACAGAAACTATGCAACGAAAAGCAAGAATTACCAGCCACCAGGCCAGGAAGTATAAATGAGCTGCTCTTCGACAAGTTTAAGAGAATGCCTTGGACAGAGCAAAGGAGAGCACACAGCAGCAAATAAAACCACAGCAACACGCCCTCACAACACCACCGTGATCCGTACAGTAACCCCCGAGCTGCCAGAGCCAGGATCAGAAGTTCTGCCTTGTTTAGCCCTGTATGTGGCACTGCTTTAAGGAGCACCCATGAATTGCTCACGGTAAGAAGACACAATTTTAGTAGTGGTTTAAGCACGCTGCCCGCACTACGTATTTGCCCAACAAACCGAAACAGCAGGCACTTGTTCTAATTATACGGGCCTCTTCAAGAAAACTATAAATATCCCATGGGTGAAACAAGCCTAGCCTAGAAACAGAGGATCGATCCCACAAGGGCCAGCTGTTCTCCTGGGCACCCGCTCACTCCAGGGTCCCCACGAGACACCCTCCGGCCCTGGGGAGCCCCACAACCTGCCCTCCACCTGCCCCTGCCCCAG
>NW_010589688.1:658248-675276 GCF_000705375.1 Tinamus guttatus
GAGGCGGCGGGGCCGCCGCGCCGGGACCCGCTGACAGCGGGAGAACCGCAGGGGGGAAAACGGCCAGGCCGTAGCGGGGTCTTCTCCTAAACGAAGCAGTAACTGAACACGAACTTCGTACTTTCCTTTTCAGTTACATAGGCAGAAGTTCTATCAGCAGGTTCTCGTATTTATTCCTTTGGATTCTCCTTTTGTTTGCTTTCCGGGGGGGTGGGGGGGCGGGGATGAGGAAGGAGGGGATGTTCCTGTGTCCTTGGCTTTGCTCACGATTTTGTTGTTCAAATTCTCTGAACTCAAATGTGCTTCAGAAGCTGTGACGTACAGAGAACTGCTTCAGTGTCTTTAAACCAATTTCCCTTATGACCGAAACCAAAGACTGTCTTTTCATCTACAAAAATATAGATATACATAAATGTACACATGCAAAACCATTCACTCCCCCTTCTGAGCTCTTTCTACACCACAGTGTGTAAAAGTGCTTTTCTTATATGCAACGGCGCTTCCAAACAAAAAGAAGGAGGAGGAGTGTGGGCACTTGACCAAAGGTGTAGGGAGGAAAATGGAGGTTGGGGAATACACACAAAAAATCACAGTTCTAGCTTGTCTTCTACATCTGCAGGTTTGAAGATCAAGCTGTTCCTAAGAAACAGCTCCAAACAGAGGTCTGGGGAATGTTCTCAACTGCTCTAGGAAATAGGTAAGGCTTTTGGACACAGCGAGGAGATCAGAGGAATTATACTAAGCGGCTCAAAATGGTTTATCAAGGCTTTTCTCTAACATCATAAGAATGCCTGGATATGACACTAAATGCATGAAAGCTAATAGAAGACTGCTTAGCTGTGAACTATCTATCATCCAGCCAGCTGACTGCTTAAGTAATTAGCCTGTTTTTTTTTGCTACTCAGCTTTATCTACTTCATCTTCATGCTTCAGTTTTCCTCTCTAGCGTCTCTGATCAAATCTTTCTCACGTAGCTTCCTTTTAATTTTCAGCCTAATGGCTTTTTGCAGCAGGACCACCTGAAGCAGAGCATTTCTGCTAAAAGCTTGGAACAGCCCTTTGAAGATGATGCTAGCCACCCGCTTCAACGAAAAATGTATAGCTTCTCCCTCCCCCCCGCCCCATAATGCAAGACAAAAAGCACCAAAATTTTAATACAAAGTAACAATAGCTGAACATATGATTTCTTTCTGTGTGTTTATGTGTGCGTTTTATCTACAAAGGAAATTTTTATCTTATTCATCTGGGAAGGAGGAAAAAAAGCAGAGAAGGTGAATTAGAGTTGAAATATGAATAGCAATCCCAAACTTCTGAGATTTACTCTTCCCAATTTAGTTTATAAGCAGTATCATTTTGATCTCATTATCTTACATTTTAGGATTCTATTAGTATGAAGACTTTTTTTTTAAGCAAAAGTTATTTTTACACTTAAGCAGTTGACACAATTGCGTGAGGGACAGGTGGCCTACTTTTCAAATTATGTGATTGCCGTTATCACCTGAATGTAAATTCAGTATGAAATATACAGTGAGAACTATCACACTAGGATAATCTGTGGTACTGACTCTGACAGCAGGCACCACAAGAACCCTCAGAGGAGAAACAATTACAATATAAGTAAAAGCTGGGAAATGGCTAGAAAGGAGTAAGGGAGTTCACTTCCATTCCCTTCTCTGCCCATTCCCTCTCCCACTCCCCCGGTAGCATAACAGGAGATGCGTTTTTTTTAAGTTTATATATATAAAAAAACTCCAACAACCAACAAGTAGTACTTAATAAAGTTATGCACACAACCACCATATTGTTGACCTGGGGGCAAAATTTTTATACACAGCATGATGCTCCTCAAATATGTTAGGGATCTTGACACAATTCTGTGCCCATTTCTCCGAAACCTGAAAAGACTTGAGGAAAGATGCTAGAAGGTATATACAAACAGTCTCAAATGAAAAATTAGTATTACTTTAGGCCAGAGTGTATGAGAGTCTGACCGTGGAATACAGGCTAAAGTTATCCTGGCAGTAAAACATCCTTGAGATGTGAAAGAGCAAGGACAGAACTTACTCATGTATCAGTTCTGAATTTCAAATCTGATATAGTTCTTTTAATATTCTGTAGGTTTACAGGGGTTTGTCGTATCTCCATTTTTCATAAGGCTCAAAAGATAGATGTGTTTGGGGAAAAGATATATGTAGACCTTTTTGCCTGCTCTGTATTTGACATGTATCCAGAAGTAATCCTGAATTTAAAGCAAGTGGTAGGAAAATGGCCTGGTTTGGCTTGCTGAAAGCCAGGGCAAAGAGATTTGGTGCAAAGACCCAGTTTGAGGGAAAAGTTGATTAATGGAGGATTTTCAGACCACAAAAGTATTTCCTGATGAGTCTGTATGTCATTTATATGTACCATAACAGAGAAATGACTAGATGATTTACAGTGGGCAGGAAGCCAAAGTAAAAGGAGCTGGGTAGTGTTATATCCTGCCAAATGTACATGTACTGTGATAAAAATGTGTCTTAAATTGTCTTTTCCTTTGATTCATATTTTTTAATTGATTTGAAGGAGGATGCTGAAAGTGTGAGTTATAATAAATAGAGAAGGGTTCTTGCCATAATCTGAGAAGAAAAAAAAATGAGAGTAAAGTATCTTGAGAAAAGGGGCAGATCTCGGAGGAGATGAAGAGATATTTAGTGGAGAGATTTCCACCAAATATCTCAATGGAAATCATCAGAGCATGATCTTTACTGTAGGTACTGTAGGTAAGTATATATGCGTAGGTGGGTAGGCCTTCTAGATGTCTTCACTGACGAGAAGACGAAATTCTTTTTCTGCTCATATAATTACACAAGGAGTCACAAATATGAATGTCTTCGAGGCTGTGCACATTAGGAAAGGCAATAGAAAGTAAGAAGGCAATGGAAGATGGAATATTTTATAATCTGAAACCAACAGGACTTTTGTACCTAGCAGTAAGATAATCAGTTCCGATTAACTATGCTCTTAGCTAAACTGGCATGGTGCCAGTTCACAGGTATGTACAAATATATTTAAACATGAAAAGATCTACAGTGCAGGTAAACTATGAACAAGGAGGCAGAAAATGGAACCAGAAATATGATGGTTCTTAGCTCCCTCTCATAATATGAAGAATATTGTGCTTTGGCTGGAGTGTTCATTTCTGAGTCAGCAATAACTGACTTGTGGAAACAGTGCTGATCATATAATTGCTATGAGAAAAAGTGATGGCATCCACAGCCCTGGCAAAAATATCCCTAGTGAGTTACTGACCAAACATAATTCATGAAGAGAAGAATCTTTTATAACATGTTTCCCTCAACAAAAAGTATTCTCTGATGATGACCTGATAGATATAATTTCAGGCAATCATTTTTTCTAGTCCATCTAGGAAAAAAGCCTGCTATACTTATTGTCTTTCGTAATTCACAAAAGGCACTGTAAACATCCAGCACTGCTCTCACTCAAATCTCTTATTCTTACTCCGTTCAATATTTGGATTTCATAAACATGTTTTTAAATGTATTTATTTCTTTGCAAAAATGTTGAGCAAAAGGCCTATCAGAATAACAGAAAAGTAATTATTTCAACAACAGAGAACTATGCTGTAGTGGGCAGTTGTGGCTAAGCTGGATATTGTTGCTGTAGAAAGAAAATAATGAGAATCAGTTGGGACTTTCTTATTCTTTGTGCCTTTCTGGGGTCTGGGACAAATGATGGCTCTGGGATGACACAATTCACAACACAGTAAAAATGTGTTTTCTTACTGACTGACAATCTTGGTTTTGGTCTGTGTAATGATTCCTCAAGACCTCATGCAGCAGTGATTATGAAGGTTAATTAAGATTGCATTTAGAGACAGAGCATTTCGTTTCCTGTATATTTCTCTTAAACTATTACAACACATAAAAGTAATTAGTACATTTGTATTTTAATCCTTAAAATGCATTTGTGTAAATTATTTTCTTGTATGATGAAGTTTTTATGCTACTATCCTTCTAACGTTACCAAACAGACTAAGACAGAACAGGGATGCAATATTGCTGAATATTATCACTCAAGCAGGTTTAAAGGAAAACTGTAGTGTGTTAATTCATTTCCAGTTCAACTAATGAGAGAAGAAAAAAAAAAAAAAAAGGTGGATTGCAATTTGGATACATTTGCTAAAGTTCTCTTGAGAGCTGTGTCTTGCTTCATGGCCTAAACTCTTAGCGGCGAGCCCTGCCTGTTCAGAAGCACTGCCCATTCAGTGCTGCAAAGGGAATCGGAGAATTGCTCAGGCAGGAAAGGAGCTCCAGTGGCCACGAAGCAGACTCGAGGCTGAAGTGAGGCCTGTCCAAGGCTTTGTCCAGCTGTGTCTGGGAAATTCCTAAGGATGGGGATATCACCACCCCTCTGGGCACCCTGCTTCCACGTTTCATCATCCTCACAGTGAGGCTTTCCCCAACACCCGCTGAGAACCCCCCTTTCCCAGTTTCTGGCTGTGGTCTCTTGGTCTTGCCCTGCCCCTCTGCAGGGAGCCTGGCCTCATCCCGGTGGTGATCAGCAGGGAAGCACCACAAGGCTGCTCCCGGGTCCGCACCAAACCTTCTCTTCTGACAAACTCCAGTAGACCGCCCGGTTAAATTCTGCACAGCTTTGGAGGAGGTAGTAGATTAAAAGTTTCTGTAATAATGCAAATCCATGAAAATCTGCAGGTCACTGACAAAACCCTAGAAATTCCTAGAGATTCTCCTGCATGATAAAAACCCTAGAGAAAAAAAAAAAACTAGAGAAAAAAGAAAACCCTAGAGATTCCACTGCATGATAAAATATTCTGAAATATTTTCTTGGATTTTATTTTTTATAGAGAAATCTAGAATAACTTTATTTTAACCCTTAGCAAACAAGTAGGTCTGGAGGTGATGGATCATAAGCTCCAACTTTTTGTTTTCTTAGGAGGAAGTTTCCAAATATGAAATGAAAGAAAGCCCTAAAGCCTTTCTTCTGTAATTTGTGATTAAGCATCAAGGTTGACACTTAACGAAAAAGATTGAGACCCATCAGCCACTTTTACAATGTGAGATTGAAAACTGCTAATTATATATTGTTTATCTGGAAGAGAAAGCTATAGAGTATTTGTCTCACAATGGCTTTTCAATAGCTAACAAGCTTTAATTCTGACCATTAGAATCCAAGTCAGTTATTAATCACCAAACTCAATTCTTAAAGCATATACATGATATGACTGTTTCTCCTCTACTCAAATTTGATATAACTTTCCTCATTCAGTGTTATTTTCATCATTCTCTTCTGTTATTTCTTCCCTGTGTTCAACAAATTTTCTGATGGATACAGTGTTTTCTGCATCTCCTCCCTTGCATTCAAGGCTTGCAAGGCCTGTCTTCTTTACATTTTTTAGGTGACAAAGTCTGAATTTATTGAAGAATAATAATTTAAACACTTAGATCAGTAAGACAATAAACATGTACACATATCTTTAATACTTTCCATCATATTTGAAATAATACTATGTAATGAATATGAAGTTGATTTTTCCATACATTGATTTAATAATATAATATTCAGTATTTTTCATCTATATGCCTCCAGGTCTTTTTTAAAATTGAAGGTATGGATAATTATCCAAATTATCAGATGAAGACAGGACTGAACAGTGATGGCCTTTCTGAGATTCAGCTGCACACCAGTAACAGGGTAAGTGTTCTGACCTCAGTTCACTCATATGCTAGAGCAGGCGTCACAGGACTTTCCATTGGTAGGAAGTCTAGGGTTTCTAGAATAAATAAATCTTAGAAAATTGAAATAATCCCAGAATGCAAATATATTAGTAGTAGGGGGAGTGGTATGTGTACACACATACACAGATGCAAAACAGATTAGGCTGCAAGATAGCTGCAAAATAGGCTTCTGTTACAGAAAATCTCAGAAGGAGCCTCAGAATCACCAAGTATTAGAAAAATCCTTGTAACATAATTGCATGTTGTAACATTGTTCCAAAAGAGCTACACAGGGAAAGAAGGCCATGTAAGCCTAGGATTAAACTAAACTTTGTTAGCCTGCCAAAAAGAACACCGTGCAGAACATGGGAACACTGTAAATCTAGTGTTTATCTTGAGATTTTTAAATAGAAGCCTGGGATTCTATTTCCAGCTCTGCATTGCGATGTTGGGTAAGCTGCTTTTAGCCACATTTTATGAGTATTCACTGTTTTTGAGGACTCAGTTACAAGAGACCTGAAACTGCCCCTTCTATCACAGGTTTCGGGAGTTTGGGACTATTTTGAAACCCAGAAATAAGTTCATAGATATATTTGGAAAAAAAAAAAAAAAAAAAAAACACAACAGACCACCTTAATCTTCCTCCCTGTGTCTCTATTTTTTTTAATACCTTTTTGATCATAACCAAAAGTGAAAACCTTCCAGAAAAAACTGCGCGTTTATTACTGCATATGGGTGAAAAGCTTAGGTTGTCTGTATGCATCTACTGACTTCCCGTGGTTTGCATGGTTGTATTCTAAATAGATTGCTCTTCTGTACTGCTGTTTTGCTTTTATTATTCCAGCTTAGGTTGTAGTCATTTTATCTGTTTGAAACCCTCCTGTCTCTCTGCAAGAGAAATTGCAGGAGCCTCTTTATTTTTCGATAATATATCCTACAGTTTCTAAAAAGAAAAACCTCGACATACCTCCTACTAAATACAAATAACATCAGCAGTAGCAATGGGAACAATATGGACTAAAATATTGTTTCTTTAAGTATTTAACTATTTCATAGGTTTTCAGCTGAAAACTTATATTGTATAGGAGTTGTGTGTATTTCCTAAAATTAGACTGATAGAAGCACTGAAAAAAAAAAAAAAAAACAGATTCACCTTGCTGATGACCTCTGCTTTTGGCAGGGTAGTAAGCATGAGAAAAGAGAAGATCAGTTCTTACCATAAACAGGAAAAAGAGACTTTATAACAGCAGCATTTGCTAACACCTCTAAAATTAACTCTGAGCCAAGTTTTCCATGATAAATGCTTTTTTTTTTCTTTTTTCTTTTTTTTTAAGAATACAGAGCAACTCTGCCCATAAAATATTACAAGTGGAAACAAAAACATAAATTTATACGGAGCATTCATTTTCTATTATAATTTTTCTGGTGTATAGTATTTCCCTCTTCCTATGACTGAAACGAAGTGATTTGGGGCACAAACATGGCTATAAATCATAGCACCATTTAGATTTAGAAGGCACCTCTGGAGACCATTGTAGCCCAACCCTTAATCAAAGCGGGCCTAAATTCAAAGCTGTATCAGGCTGCCCAGGGCCTTGTCCTGTGAAGTTTTGAACATCTACAAGAATAGAGATTCCACAACTTCTTTGGTCAAGAAATTCCAGCCTTTAACAAGCTCTTTGAGACATTTTTCACCTTCTATTTGATCTTTCCCATTTGACATCTAATGTCACCACTTTTAATCATCACCATAAAATCGCAATGTGAAGCCAAAAATATTTTACATCTTACACAGTATATGCAAACTCATTTTACTAAATATTGCAGCAGACCAGGAATATACACATGGTCAGTCTTATCAGACCTAGTCTTCAAGGATATTCACAGAACAGCTGTGGAGCATCAAAAGACAAAGTCTGGGGTCTGTCCTTGGATCAGGAGTTTCTACTAGGAGTTTCTGTGGTACGTGCACTTCTGTCAGTCAGTAAGCTCCTTCAAAGCGACACATAACCAAGCAAAGGAACAAGAGCTGCCATTGCCAGCAGTGGCCCTGATATCACTGCTGCTGCTGCCATAGCTGCTGTCATCTCCAAACCCCTAGCCATGAAAAGGAAGTTATCCCGTACTTTTCAAAACTGCCCTTTTCTGATGATACTGCAAACAAAACTAAACTATTCACATTGGAGAAAAGACAGGTTGAGCTTTTTTCTGTCCCACTACAATGGTGGGAATGGGGAGAGGTAAAACTGACATGATTCTGAAGGGAATTTGTGAGCATTAAAGGCAAAAATATAGTTTAGACACATCATTAGATCCTTGCAATAGCCTTGCACACTGATTCTAGGTTTTAAGATCCTGCATCCTACTGCTGAGTCATTCCAATACTACACAGAACACCCGCTCCTAAGGGTAGTTGGGTGCTGTTAGTTTTAATGCAGGACATAAAGTGCATTTGAGAATTTCCTTGTCACAGAAGGAGCAGAGGAATGCAGTTTAAAATGCTGAAAGCAAACAAGGTCAAATGAAAGTGTTGATGTGGATTATTTTGTTATTTAAATTTTGACAATAATGGCCATATCTAGGAAAGTGTAAGTTTGTATTATATGTCAAATAACCACATATTGGACATTACACAATGTTTACCCTAAGGGTAAATCCTGGGTTATTTCATCACTGAAAACAAGTTTGCAAATAAAGAACTAGCAAAACTTGTTAGACTTGCAGTTTGGCAAAATTTGTGGGTTTGATTATAAACTAACTGTAATGACTAAACATCTATTTTCTCCAAGCTTAAAGAGGTCATAGAAAGACATATAATATGGTATTTTTGGTAAAACTTGACTATAATGTGATCTAGTAGTGCTGGGCAGCAAACTCTGCATATATATATATATATATTCTAGAATAAATTTTGAGGTTTCACAGTAAAAACTATAAGTGCTGGGCAATCTTGAGATTAACCAGTAATTGTTTGATTTCTTGAGATTAACCAAGTAGGTTCCAGCTAGATATCAAAGTAAACTTCAATTTTTAAGTTGCATACCAGGGCTTCACCATGCTCTAGATCCTCCCGAATCTTGTTATTTATGGATGTTGCTTCAGTTACCTGAGTTATGTTCCAAATGTAGGGCTTCTTGAATCAGGTCCAATTCATCAAGGCCAGTCCAATTCTCATCATGTATATTAATATTAATATTTGCAGCCTAATGTAACAGTATCGAGATCGATCTGTGTATTTTTCATAAGTTAGATGTTCACAAATAAAGTCATTTCTATGCATTTTTTCCAATTGTAGAGTCAGATCAGTCTGGACTAATTTAATAACTGTATTTCCTGATGGACAGTTTTCATTCGTGGCTAATAAATATAGAAATGTGTTAATGTGACAGCATATATGAAACATCTTGTCACCTTCATTATACAAACACAAACTCTAACTATCTGCAATGTTCCATATTTTAATTTATTTTTTCCCAGATGAAATTTCTAACAGGGATTAGGGACACATTTAAAATAGAAAAAGTCCTGAGAAAGAATAGTTGTTACATTGCCTCCGTTGAGCATTGAAAAGGATTTTTTTTATATATACTTATTTTGTAGGTAAAAGAAAGATAACATAGCTAAAAACGGCTGTGAGCTTGTGAATTAGTGAGTAGTCTGTAAGATTTGAAGAAAATAATCTGTATGAAATTGGTACCTATGCTTGCAATTTGTTCTGCAAAAAGAACAGCATGACATTTTGCAATAGATGGCATATACAGTAGTGGGTAAGTTTTATCTCTATATTGATCCTTTGTGGTATCTTGTAAAAGAGGCCTGTAAATTATTAATGTCTAAAGCAAATATATATTAGAAAAAAACTTAAACTGAAATTCATTTTAAGGGCACCAAAATTGTAATGTCAGCTGGCTTAGTTATAGTGACTTCTAACAATCATTCGGTCACTAATAACACCCCACCCATGATGTAAAAACTACTTTCAGCCACTGAATATAAAAGCACTGGTGGAAAGTAAGTTTGGAGGACAGGCCTCAAAAGGAACCTTATTCGGATATCTCTTTGCCCCAGAAGTGCTACCCTGCTCATATGCTCATATTTCAAGGCAGGAAAAAAAAAAAAAAAAAAAAAACATGTGAATATTAAACAACCAGTCCTAAAGGCTTGGGACTAGCACACTTCAGCACACCAAATAATGTTTTACCACACATAGCATGCCCTGAATTGGGGCTACGATGTAAAGCAATTTAGCAAATACTATGATCCAGGTTTACAGCTTTCAAGGAGAATGAAATCAAGCCTTAAATAGGTTTTAAGAGATTATGGTAGCACATGCAGGGAAATTCTGAGGAAATTAACAACAAATCAGTGAAGATGCCATTGGGAAGGATTTTCAAAAGTGGTTAGGGATTTTCAGTATTGGGGTATTCACCCAGGAACTATTAAAGGATACTCATTTCAAGAAGCAGATGCTTGGCTCCCTTTTAGGACCAGACCTCTTTCAGCTGGGCACTGTAAAACAGTATGGACAAGTCAATAATCTTCTTAGACTCCTTAAATTAGCAATGCAGAAGTTAAAACAACTTTGTAAAGTGATTATCTGAGTAATTAGATATAAATTTGTAAACATCTGGTTTATAGAAAACATAAATACAAGGAGTAACATTATTTGGATACACTGATAATTATTTTTCTGTTCTGATCATTTGGGATACTTGTTTTGGAGAAGGAGATACTGACAGCTATAGGCTAAGAATAAGCATCTGTTACAGTCTTACACCTTGGACTAGAAGATCGCTACACTAACATTCATGCATAGCTAGTACGTATATATATATATATTTTCTTTTCAGTTCTTGTACACTCCTAGGTCATCATGCTATGCACTGTGCTGCTGACGGGTACTGCTATGACATGTTCTTAGGCTAGGGTCATTCCTGTGCAGGAATTAAAACTAGCTAGCTGGTGCAACTGTTGTAGCACAAGAGCTCAGTGCCAGCAAGTTGTCCAAATATTTACCTACCTTTACAAGCAGATTTCAAAGCTGACACTGATCTGTATGCTGCCACAGCTACACGACTTCCAGCAGCTGACTTAGTTCATTTGAATCTAGCTCTAGTTTCTCGTCAAAACACTAGGTATAACTAGAGCTAGACAGTTCTACAAAGTATATGGCTTGAGTTACCAGTATATTTTTGTTTGCTTGCTTGCTTTTTGTTCTTTTTGTTTTACTTTCTCTAGCATAGAGGATGTTGGTGAATCAGCACTAACTGTATTAACAAAGGAAAAAAAAGCTTGCATGTAAAGCCCAATTACCCCATGACAACTGTGAAGGGATTTATGCTACAGCATGTAAAACCAGCTGGATTTAAAAGTTTCTCAAATTGCCTTAACACTATTAACTTCTTGGGAAATGTCAATGCATTCCAAGATTTTAATTTGTGTTATAGAGAGACTTTTTGAGTTTATAGTCTGCAAGTAAAACCCATATTGTTTTATTTTTTACCTTCTCATTATATGTTGCTTTGGATCTAGCTCAGTCTTTCTTTCTGCTTTAAAATACTACAAACTCTGTTACTACAATTACAACTGTGCTGTTAAGCAGGTAAATGAATTGCAGGCTAAAAAACAGAGTTCAGTTTTAGAGTGTTCAATTTCAGTTTACTACATTCAAATACTACATGCAAATACAAGTGTATTTATTTAGCTTCCATTTCATGCAGCATATGCAGAAAGACCTGTAAAGAGCAAGATGACCAATAAAATGTATCTTAATAATTACAGTATAAACCCAACTATTTTTCAGTTACCCACAGATTCTCATATTTAAACTGTTTTGGGCATGATAAACCCTGTAGTACATTCACAAATAACCCATGCTAGTGCTCTTGGATAATCTCAGCAAGCTATTCAAGTAATTACAGCTGGCTTGGTGGTTTTCACTGTTTTTAGTATTGTGCCCTTATCTTAAATTACAGAAGAGGCAAATTGCATGCTCTTTGCCAACCGCAGTGTTCCTTTGCAGAAACACTGACCTTGGGGCTAGCATGCCTACAAATAGCTCCTTTAAAAAACCTGTAGATTGTTCACACAGAACACACTTGACAAGAACGGTTACCTCACTGCTCATGCTGATGTTTGAGGTATACTGTCTATCAATGCTGATATATACTTCCTTATGTAGCACTAAGATTTTGCTACATTTTTAAACACGTGGTACTCTATTGAAAGAGGAATTGTCAAAACTGACTAAAGTGATGTGACCTAGTTCCTATTGTATTTGAAATAGATTGTAATATAATACTGTAGGATTAGTTACATTAAGAATCCCATCCAGCGCATAGCAGTCACTTGAGAGAAACACTTGAAATTTACTAATTTCTTTTGAGATAAGGGCTCAAACAGGCATTACAGACTCAGTGTGGTTTCACAGTAATTAAAAATGTTTTTATTTAACGGCAAGATATTTTTGCTCTTGTTCCAAGAGCACACCATGGTGATTTCAGTGTCTTACTCAAAGTGCTTTGCTTTAGGTTTTCACAGACCATAAGCAGCCAAAATACACTTGATTCCAGTGGATTCTATTCCATGTTTTATATATAAACAAAATGGCTTTCTTATAAATGTAACAAATAAGAGAAACCACAGTAAATTCCCTCCTTCTGGAAAAGTTTACCTCTCATTTCTGACAAATAGTTATCTTGGATTTTCAGTCAGCACCTGAGATATTCAGATGCATTAAAACAGTCAAATAAGCTTTAGCAGATTCAACTATGTTATGAGATCTCTGACCCACCTGACTCACAGTAGGTAGAGTGGCAATGCTCTGAAGGAAAATAACAATGCGGAATGTTTATCTGAAATGAGAGCAGAATTTTGCTAAGGGTGGGGACCTCAGAGAACTGCCGATATAATATACTTTGCAAAAACAGATTAAAAGACATATTAGTCAATGCAACCTGATGAATTCCGAACACACACACACACACACACAAAAGAAATGGTCTTCAGAAATAACTCCACCAGCTGCATGAAGAGAGTTTGATTTTGTAAGACATGAGGTAGTATACTCCACGTGATGGAGAATTCAAACAAGGAAAGGAAGTCTTCCTAATCCTTAGTATTGCTTTACTACATCATTTGGTTAAATCAGATCATCTCTACCAAATGCTGCCTTCTACAATATCCCAAACGAGCACCAATATTAATATCGTCTTCCTTTGTGCTCTGTTTATTTAATGGGATTCACTGTTTAAATTACTTTAGAATAAGTTGCTTGCTAGGATCATAGGAAAAAAAATCAGTGGGCAAAGAATAATTAAGGAGAAAACAGGTATATGAGATCAAAGGCTTCCTTCCCCCACCCTGCAATAGATGAAAGCAGATCTTGATTTTATCTTGTACGTGCAAGCCAAAGATCTATTGTTAGCAGAATTTTGCTTCTATATAATGTATAATGTAGTGCAATTAACTTGAAAATAAAACTCCCTATAACAACATCCATCTCTATCTAGCAAACATAGATTTAAAAATCAGGGTGAGGGAATAGTAGGTGGCTAAGTAAATACAAAGCAACTCCAGTGTCATGTCATGTAACACACTGTAATACAGCTTCAAAGATTTGGACACATTTCCTTATATTATGGGCTTAGGGTGTAGCTGTGCGGAAAATTGTAAATGTTGTCTTTCAGTATTTGCTTTGCAGCCCTTTGTAATCTTCCGCTGTATTTATAGTTGGACCTGAGAAGAAATCAAAATTAGAGAGGCCTGTTTGCATATCCTTTGTAATCCAGCACTCTCCCCCTCTCTCCTTAAAATAAAGGCAGAGACTGCCTGCTTGGCTGCCCCAGGAGCCCAAGTAAGGAGGGTGCAAGCCAGGACACAAATTGAAATAGGGTGGTACCTTTGTGGAAAGGCAGAAGTTTTGGGGCCAGGAGCCACAGATGAAGTAGCTCATTTTTGGTAAGGAACAGAAGATTATTTTGCTTCACACAGGAAGACTTGGCTAGGGGCGGGGGGGAAAAGGGACCGTTTTCCTTGGCTAAGCATCATATACCGGTGACAGCCAAGGGCATCCTCAGGCACCCGGGTTGCACTCACTCCCGGGCACGCAGCGCTCCCTGCCGCCGCCCAAGGGCGGCCATCTGCCAACGGCCACACTTAGCGGCCACGCCCAACGGCCTCGCCCAACGGTCCTGTCTAACGGCCGCCCTGCTCCTGCTGGCTGCCACGTCGGTCTTCCCTGACTTCGTAAATCGCCTACCCAGGGTAGGAACCTGGACTAAGTACCGACAGCCCCTGCCAGAGCAGGGGCCCAGATGGTGGGAGGTGGTTTGGGTAGGTGCTGTGGTGAGCTCAATCCCTGTGGAGGTGCTGGTATCAAGGGATGGGGAGTATCCCTGTGTCCAAGAGGAGGCTACTAGCCTCAGTGCAGCTATGGCTCCTCTGTGGGAGTGGATCCTGGTGGCCCCAGAGGTTGTAAGAGCAGCTGAGTATGGTTAAAAAAAAAAAAGGAAAAAAAAACTTAATATTTGTTAAAGCATTAAATAAGTAAATAGTCCTTATTACTAACTAACCTCTGTCTAGATGATCAGGCATGTTATAACTGCATTTCATTTAAATTTTATTCCTTTATATTTGGGTTGGCTTCTTGTCATTCTGCTTTGCTTCCTTCAAGGCTTAGGCCTTTTCATTTGCTTTTCTAAATGGAACACAGAATCAGAAATGGAAATGGAGTCAATTTCCTTCTTGCAGCAGTTCAAGAGGTTGTATAATCCTATGTGTAAATCTACCAAGATTTGTTATAAAGCTATGTATCTTTTTTTGCCTCCAAACTTCTACTGGGAGGCAGCTGTAGTTCTTTATGTCTCAGACAATTGAAAACAGTTTTCTAATTTCCATGATATATTTTTGTGGCAATCTTATATTTTTGTGACCTTATGTTAATAATGCCTTTTACCTTAGTACTTTTCATTTTTTAAAACATTTATCTTCAGTATACAGTACTGATACACAGTACTTTTTTTAAAATTATTTTCCTTACTGTGCTAAATAAGTAGATCCTTTTAATATCCCCTCTCAGCATAATCTACTATGCTGCCTTATTGCAGAAAAGGTCACAATGGAGTCTTACATAATGGGTTGTATACTTGCTTGCCTTTAGGAAAACCTTCCTTTCTCATACTTTATCTCCTTGGTAGTGTGTAGTTCTGCTGCAATCAATGAACATATTGGTATTTTTACCTAAATGTACTCTCTAAATCATGAACTGCTACTAGATAGCAGAAAATCCCTGTTGTTAATTCCAAAATGTACAACCTTGCTCTTTGTGCATTTTAATCTCATCTGCCTTCTGTAACTGCAGTTCAGTGACCTTTATGATACTCCAAGCATTTTCTAGTTTGACACTGCCTCTGAACTTTGTAATCAGAAAATGTCATAAGCACACACTTATGCTGTGCCAAAATGAGCTATGATATTCCCTACTATTTTTAGTCTCCAAGCTAATCCTGGGGAATTCTGCTGCTAACCTTCCTCCAAATACACACACTTCAAGGCAACCAGTTGAATCTTTGTATCATTTCCCCAAGAGTCAAGGTAGTGAAGTTCCTTCTAATCCCAGAAGTTTGTTTTTCTTCTTGCTCTGTTTGTGACTTAATTCTGATTCCAGTTCACTTCCTACCTTTAAATTGTTACTTTCTCTCACATTGTATGTTTCTTTCCATTGTAGGCTAATTATTGATAAACTAATATATGAAATGTTTTAATAAACAGATATAGGCTTTTGGGGCATACGAGACAGTGTTCTGTTTTAACCTTACCAGAAAAAAGGTTTATAAGATAGTGCTTTACTTGTATGTGGTGAGGAAGAGGGAGTAGTAGAGAAAGCAATTGTGTTCTCAGAAAATGTTGCCTTTTTGTTGCCTGTACTGTCTTGGCCTTCTCGGACATATTTTCTAAATAGCACGTGTTAGTTTTCCTGTATCTGCACCGAAATAGGAAAGATGTATGGTAACTCCTTACCTGTTTTACCTACAACATGAACAACCTAAACACTGAACTGCTTTAATGTCTTGTAGCTGCCAAGCAGGAGAGGTCTTGTTTCTTTCTCTTTTTCTTCCTCCCATTGACTCTTCTTCCTCTCCCTCCTCACCTTGCTTACAGCTGGATTGTATTTGCTGTTTCCTTGCTCTCTTTTTGGTTCTAGCTAGACCCTTCTATGAGCTGCTGCTGATCACTAAAATGGCAAAATTATATCCAGTATGTATTATTCTCTGCCAGATTTCTTGCAGTAGCATGTGTGCAATTATCCAAGAAATTCACCTTAACTGTATTAAATTAGTTACTGCATTGGATTGTGGAGGGAAGCTTGATTTCAAAATGAGATTAGAAAGTTTGGAGAAGTCATGCACCTTATGGCATAAAAATGGTCATTTAAATTTTTGTTAAAGGTAGACATTCTACTAGTGGTGATGACTTTTTAAAATTACTTTGGAACTACTACACCTTTTTTAAAACTCATTTGTTCTTTTTGAAAGTGACTCAGAAAACAAATGCTCTGTTAAATCAGTCATGGTAGAAAGGTTACCTGCAGTGAGTAGTAATCAGGACACAAATAGCACTAATCTGAGATGCCCACCTAATGGTCACTAAACCCCACAGGGGTTTTAGATCTAAATTAGGGAATAAAAGGAGAAGCCTTTCTATAACTTGTATCTCATTTAGGCTAATCACTGAAATGTCTGTTTTTAATTTGTCTTTATCATTAGAAATTACTGTGGTTTACCTTCACAATTACCACTTGATTTAGTCTGAATCATTCTTTTATGCTGTATACTACATTCTTAAAAGATGTTAGTTTTTCAATTGCTTTTTTTTTTTCAGATATAATTTATAATTAACATTTGATGGATTTTCCTCATAACTACACTGGCACAGTAAAGATGCATTTTCCACACAGTATTTTACTTGATCAGCATTCTGGAGAATGGTGACAGAATTTGACAATGACACAAGAGAAACCAAAGATGAGGGTATTCCCATAAGGACTGGTACAAATCCAACTGCCTAACAGGTTCATGAAATGAATTTTTTCCATGTTGGTGAAACACTGGAGAACTGAAACTTTTAAGGCCTCTGCTTTACATGAAATATAAAGCTTTTGTTTTAGATTCTCAGAGCTTCCATCTCAAACTTGCTTTTAAAAATACCTAAGGTGGAACATTTTAATTGCTTGCCCTGTGCTGTAGAAAGGAGTCATGAGAACTTCAAGAATTCCAAGAAAATCCGATCTCCTGTC
>NW_010589688.1:675297-686336 GCF_000705375.1 Tinamus guttatus
TTAGCATTCCCTGTTATGACTACAAAGAAATGAGATTTCTGCTTAGTAAAGAAAGCACTTTAAATCTATGATTTACTGAAATTCTAGTTTCAAGTTTAACTATTCCTGGAAATATGGAAGACTTTCATATTTCCCACTGCTATGAGGATGATCAGGGGCCTGGAACATCTGCTCTATGACGAAAGCCTGAGGGAGCTGGGCCTGTTCAGCCTGGAGAAGAGAAGGCTGAGAGGGGACCTGATCAGTGTCTATAAGTACCCCAAGGGAAGGAGTGAGGAGGATGGTGCTGGCCGCCTTTCACTGCTGGCCACCGATAGAACTAGAGGAAACGGCCACAGACTGAAGCATCCAAAGTTCTACAGGAACTTAAGGAAAAAATTCTTAACAGCGAGGGTGACAGAGCACTGGAACAGGCTGCCCAGAGAGGTTGTGGAGCCCCCTTCTCTGGAGATCTTCAAAACCCGCTTAGAAACAGTCCTGTGCCACATGCTCTAAGTGACCCTGCATGTCCTGGGAGGTTGGATTAGATGATCTCTAGAGGGCCCTTCCAACCTTAAGCATTCTATGATTCTATGACTTTCCCATAATTGTATGTCTTGCTCTCTGACACTTGTACAGCAAGGTCTTGCTTACATTTACTTTGGAGTTGTGTCTCCTGAAGCCAGAGTACCTGAAAAGAAAGATTACGCTGTCTAATGACTTCCCTTAACAGAGGTCTTTGGAGAGATGCAGTAGCTTATTCTTCACCTTTTAAAACATTTTTTCTTGATTGTTGTTTTGGTTAGTATCCTTCCTAAAAGTGAGTAGATTGTCATTGGTGGCATGTCTACTATTTCAGAGGTGCCTAGTATGGCAATAGAAGGCCTCAGTTTAAGGCATCAGAAAGACTGATCACAAGGCTCAGAAGCCTGAGCAAGGACTGCATTTTACTTTAAAGGTTTTTTTTCTTAACCACAATGAATCAAAGTGTTCTGAAGGGAGAGATTATAGATTCAGAAGAGAAGACAATCTGAATATAGCATAAGGGTTCCCATAAATGCTAGTTCTATAATAGAGCCTTTCAAGCTAGTGGGCTGAAAATTGTAGTCTTAGGTGGAAAGGGTGAGGCTGAAGTGGAGAGCCAAGGAAATAATCCAAGTTTGCAAAAATATATAGATTCTAGCAAGTATGGATTATGAAGTGTATGCAAGTTACTTTCAGGATTATTGATCTCATGTTTTCACTCACTCAGAAGGTTCTTCACTGTGTTGTCTCAGAAAAAGATGGTCGCTTTTTTTTTTTTTTCCAGCTGAAAATAGTATTCAGTGGGAAGCTGTAAAAAACCACCTGATGAATCTCACCTATACTGCATTGTTTGAAATGCAGGGGAAGGTGGGAGAGTCTGGGAATAAAGCTTGTTTGTGTTCTACGTGGTGAACAAATTGTTCTTCTATATGGATGAATTGGCAGCCAACACTGTGCCTTAGGCCTTTCATGACATAGTATCTGCACAGAAAGTATCAACTGCTTTTGTATTTTGGTTTAAAACAAGCATTCAGCTTCTATACCTACAGTTCCTGTACATACACAATAGAACAGAGACTGTTTAAAAGATAAGTAAGTGGCTCATCTTGGCTTTCTCTTCCCTTTTTTCTTTTCATCATCTTTTTTGACAGGTTAGCCCATCCCTGCTTGGTTACAACTCTGGGAAATCTCCCAAGAAGCCTAGTAAATTCTCTGAGAAACACTATGTTCTATGAGCTAAAAAAGACATGTTAAACTATACTTTTACTATTTCAAATTACATATGAAGATTATGGAAGATATAATCATATGTCAGAACAGAATAATGTTTTATTGCGTGCTATGTAAATATACACAGACTGGTTCTTCATGTGGTTTCCCACAATAGTTGCTCTAGGTTTTCATCTGGTGCAATTTTCACTGAGTGCCATTAACTGTAAGTTCTACAAAACCCCTCATTTTTAAGCTCCACAAAAATCCAAATGGAAAAAAAAAAAGTAGTAAAAGAACAGCCAGTAGCTAAAAATGGTCTCAGAAACAAGGAATTTTGCTGCTAAATCTTGACTCCATACACTGGGAAATGGCCACTATGGCTCTGCTGAAGAACTGCTTATGTGTAGACAAATATTTAGGATACAAATAGATGAAGATTGTTCCAGGCCCATGAGGCAAGGTGAATGTGTGTCAGCAACAAATGAGTAATTTTATGATACAGGTCAGTTTAACCAGATCAAAGGTATTAAACACAAAGGCACACTCAGCAGCAGGTAGCCACCTGTTCATGTTCAGCTTTGAAACGAGGTTCTGGATTAAGTCAAATAAATTTACCAAACAAAGAGACTGAAATAGTGTGAGTTGAAACAAAGTCTGAGTTTACCATGAAAATACTACCCTAAACGATAAAGAAAAACTTAATAAACAAAATGAGGTCATAACTAATAACAAAAGTAAAAAAAAAAAAGTCTGTCATGACCCTTCCCCTGATCATTACAGATTACCTTTTTATGATATAATTTGGCAAGATACTTTATCTCTTGTTCTCCAGTAAGGAGGTTTTGAAATACAGATACAATAGTCCTTTGGCAATATTCCACATTTTTCTAGTGTCAGGACTATGTTCTCCAATCTGCTTCACTGCCCAACTCCTATTAAGAGTTTTGCCTCTAAGTATTTGATTATTTAATTATTTAGATAACTAAGAGGCCAAAACTCTGTTTAGAAGTATCTTGGCTTAGGATCTAATGAGCTGAAGTCCCATGCTTTACACCTCTGTTCTGTAGATTGAATTCAGGTAGCGCTTGATGAATTGGTTGCAGATTAATTATATTGATTGTGTTTATATGAGCTAAACTAACCCCAAATGCAGCTGTTTTTTCTAGTCAAAACAACTACTTTTTTGTTGTTCTAAATCATCAGTGAATATGTTAACCCTGAAATGTTGCTGTGATGTTTATGGAGCACTGACACTTGTCTCTAAAATTTACTTGGGAAAAACAATTTTACTAAGAGGATCACTCTGTATATGAATGACTTTACATTTCAAGTAACTTCATTTTGATGATTTGCTTTCATTTTCAGACTAACAGAAGACTGAAATGGAAGGCTTCATATAAAGGAAAATTTGGACATGAATATGGTGATGATTTTGCCAGAGGTAAGCTCACTACAAATTCAAAGCTTGCTTTGTTTTTTAGCTGATTTAACTTTTATTCTGCTTCTTTGTACCTCCTATCCAAATGTTCTCTTATTTTTTTTTCTTTTTCCAAATTACTGTGTGCTTTGTTTTTTCTCTCCTAACATCTTGAAAGATTACTCTGCAGCATATTTCTTGTGATAACAAAAGCTTGTTGAAGTTTTGTTGAAGTGTTTTTTTTTTCCCTGCTTGGCTGTATTTTGTGTCACTATAATCTAGTTCTGAATAATAATGTTAATGTAAATTTGTTCATCAAAATAAGAAGTCTCCCAAGATCTCTCTAATTAATATTAGGCATTTTGTTGCACATTACTTGAATACTTTGTATTCAGTTCCATTTTTAATTCACACATTTTATATGCTGAATGGGGATTTTAAGGACTGTAGACAAACATAACTTTTATGGCTTTAGAATTGCCAAATAAACTGCTGTTACATCTGCCTTGACCGAACGAAACAATGCAGTGAGTTAATGCTGCCACAAACTGGGTCAGTCTGCCCCTTTGGACACTTAACAAATTGTGCAGTTTGCTCCCATCCAATGGGCCTGGTATGCCTTAAGCTTCTGGAGTTTGAACAGACTCCAGGTGCTTCATCTGTGTTTGTACTGTGAGTTGCAATGTTTTATTTAATGCTCCCTTCTGAAACTGAACATGCAGTTCAACAGACTGACTCTTGTGCCTTTTGTGGATTTTTTTTTAAAGCACACTTATTAAAAATAATTCATTTTGCAAAGACATTTTATGCTATGTTAAAGCTATGTTAAATTTTGTGCAAAAATTTATGAAGAGTGATTAGGTATCTAATCTCAAGGCAATTAAATGAAAATGAAAGTTCTGAATGAGGAAAAAGTTTTAGGAAAGTTTTGCCTGGCAGACAGGTACTAGCCTGTATTCTTTCCCAAAATGTGAACTGCCATGTTGGACCTGCTCTCTGAAGATGCCTAATTTAATCAAAAGGCAATGCTTGCATTGTACACTGCAACAGCTCAACATGCTAGTCCTTGTCCCCGTATTGATTGGGTTTTTGATAAGAAGTTATCCCTTTTCTTTACCCGCAGTGGTGGGTGCTGAATCTGTGTAAACCCAGATACATTATCTGCTATCCTGCGTGAGATTCTGGCAGCAATCCCATCTTATCTGCTCTGTCAAATGGAAGAGTTTGTCACCAAGATTACTCGATTAGTACAGAGATTACTCAGATGATAACAACAATTCCAGACCCTTTTCCAGGGGTGACCCTTGATATCTCTTGTTTAGCTTTTGGTTTAGAGACCTCCACTGACTTCAAAGATAAATTCAATGAGATCGAAAAGCTTAAAGGGCTTGAAAGGTCCACTTCAGAAACCGTTTTCCAAAAGGCTCTCCATCCCTCCCTATACACAGTTTATGGAAATAAGAGAGGACTTTCCGGTCAGAGAGGGCCCTAGGTGACTAGACAAATGGGACCTCTCCAAATATGTGCCCACAGGCAAGAATAGTAAAACTGGCATTTATTTTGTTTTTCTTCCCTTCCAGTTTTGCTGCTGTGTCTATCAGCATAGTTAAGAATATTGTTCTCAAATATCAAAGGGAATGAAAGGAAATAAACAATTACTCTAGTACTTATTGATTGATCCTGTTAGCTACTGGGCTGAAAGCCTCTTAAAAAGGGCTAAAACCTTCATCTCCTTTTGATTTGATTAAGAGCACTAATCATCTGCTCCACTTTAAGTCAGTGAGAGGTCCAGGTACAAGCCCTTCACAGGCTATGATCTGTATTGCTTGGACCAAAGGCATGGTAAAGTGAAGCTGAGAGAAGCACTTTTCTCAAAGTACCATTTGGGAAGCCAGGTAGCTGTTAGATAACTAACCAACTAACTGATGCTGTTCCCACTTTTAACTGGAAGAGGGACTGCAGAAAGTGACCAATTCAGGTTTGAAGTATTGCAGAAATGGCTTGCAAAAGCTGTGCCCATGATCTTGGTTGACAATGAATCCCACTGGAGGCTGAGGTAGTTATGCTGGGAAATACAAATTCTTAAATGTCTAAGAGGTGTCTTGAAGAAAGCCTTTCAGTTGAAGTTGTTTCAAGTTTACACATCTGTCAGACATCTCCATAATTTTTTACTTTGAGGAAAAATATCGGTAGTTTGGTTAAATATTTATGATTAGAGAAGAGTTTAGCCTGTTCCTCACTTGAGCCACTGTGTTTTAATACCTTATGAGATGAAATAGAAATGTGTTTCGAGTCTCTGCGAGCTTTGCCCTTGAGTGTTCCTTACTGAAATGTTTTTATAATGAAATGGTAGTACATGCCATCATGGTAGGATAACTATACTTCATATATATGAAATAGTAATACTCAAGATATATAAGTCTTTGATTCAAAGCATTTTGCTCACATAAAGTAGATACAAAACAGTAAAAAGTGATTAAACATATTTTAGAGAATGGGAAGCAATCACAGAAAGATAAGATCCTGAATCTGTAGTCATCAGTAATTTCTGGAGACGTAGCTAAAAAGTACTCCATTTTCCAAAGGTCATGAGCACTTTGTTTTAGAGGCTCTGTGTATTACTGTAAAACTTACGTCAAAAGTTTTGAACAACAAATAATGCAGGCATGATGTATAAATGTCTCTTCCCCCACCAATGCATTTCCTGACTTTTGTCTTGTTGTTTAGTGAGTAGACCATACTCTCTCTAGAAGCCTTTAAAGTGTGTTTTCGCTGGTGATTCTTATCAAGCTACCTTTCAATGTTTGATTCTGTGGTAATTCGCTAATATTTATCTTAGAAGCCAACTGTATAGCAGTTACAGCTTTCTGTACAGAATTGCTTTTTTGTTATTTCATAGTTATGGGCAATATTCTGTTTATGAATTAACATGAACCTCTTGCTAGTTCCACTTAGGGAAAAAAATAATTAGAGCTTGAAAAGAGCTTGAAAAATGTATTTTCCAAGCTAAAGTGCTTTTTTTCCTAATGTCTTTAGAAGAAATAATCTTTGGGGCAAATATCAGTACATTCTTGCTGATAAACACATAGCGAGGCTGCTACAGTTTTTTTCCAACAGGTAGCTAAGCTTGTGATACAGTCCTCTATTTCTCTGTCCAAAAATCTTTTCAAGATGAGATAGAGATTTTGCTTTTGAACTGTACTTAGCAGATGGATTTGCATATTGAGGGATAAATTATTAAAAAGCACTCTAATGGTTCATTTTCCATTTCCAACATATCAAATGACTGAGCAAAAAAGTATAGTACAAATATATTTGAGAACAGGTCTTCCTCATTAATGAAAAACTGTTTGTATTCTAAGGACAAAGCTATTACTACGTTAAACAACACATGTAGTAGGTAGCAAAAGGGAAGTGCTAAAATACTTGTTCCTTCTGAGAAAGCATCTCAGTAGCACAGAGACATCAGAAAGTACTCTGTAAATCTTTGTGTACAAGATTTAGTTAAAAATCATCCGCTAATGGGAGGAACATCCTTTCAACATTCCTGGTTTGGCAAAAACAATTCTAGGGATGTTGCATCCTGGGATTGCTGACAAGTATACTCTGTTGTGTCCTTTTCTGTAAGAAAACAGTCTTAGTTCACATTTCTTCACATCTTGTTTCTCCTAGTAGGCTCTTAGCTAAGTAGAGCTGACCTGTCTCTGGCTTTTGGGGAAGAACCATTGCATATCCCTTCTTCCGCTTGGGCTTGCCTGACAGGACCTGCAGCTGTTCACCCTTCTCCCAGGTTTAAACTTCTCTAAGCTCTTTCCTATCTCTCTGGCTGATATCCCACTGGGTCTATCGCATAGGATTGTCACAAGTTTTCCCCCCGCCTCACCCCCATGTAATGTCATATTCAGAGATGCAGCGCAAAAAAAAAAAAAAAAAAAAAAAAGTGTTTTTTTTTGTCTAATCATAAACAAAGACTTTAATAGGAAAATACCTTTCAAATTACCCCATTTTTAATTTTGCTTCACTGGAGACCCTTCTGTTTAGAAGTTCCCAGGGTCACTCCTCATGTTTCTCTACTAATGGTTTAAAAAAAAAAAAAAAAAAAAAAAAAGTCCTTCTGTCAGACCAATACAACAGGATGAAATTTTAGTGTGCTTAAATTTAAAATGACAATTTTATATAGATGTCAGCAGTTATTTAAGCATGGAGAGTACATGGGTATCCATTTCATTATTTTCAGAAGCAGTGTTTAGCTTTCGTGAAAAATTTATTCTCATTAATGACAAGGACAAAACCTACTCAAACCAAAGAGCAACAACCTTCTCGTATTCATTTAATGACCTCTAGCGGTCATTTGGAATTTTATGGCAGTATAAATGCCGATGCTTGGGAGGCTCGGAGATGCATGTGTGTGTGTGTTTTTTTGTTTGTTTGTTTTTGTTTTGTTTTGTTTTTGGTAAAGTGTGGCACAAGAATATCCCTTTTTAAAAGCTGTTCCTGTGCGCTTTTGCTCTATAGCTGGAAGGCTTTCTGAGTCCATCAAAATTACGTGTTATTTTATTTAACAAGAGGAACATTTTATTAACTCTGCAAGAGTGTAAGTCAGAGGTTTTGTATCTGCACTGCTCCTTGCACTCTTTCTTGGCAAGCCAATACCAAGGCTGAAGGTAGCCCTCCCTCAGTCTACCTCTGCTGAACTTTGCCAGGAACAGACTTGTGTTGGATGACACAGCATTGCAGTGCAGTCCTTCAACCTGTGAGGCATTGGTACAATTGCTTGTAATGTCAGAATATTGCCTGGCCACATGGCCAGAACATGTCATGGCTGGCCACATCATTCTGAACAGTGGCAGTACACAGAGTGAGTGCATCCAGCTAGGGAACAAACTCAGCAGACAGCATAATTAGGAAGGAGCAGTAATCCTCAGTGTTGTGGACATGAAAGGAATCTGAGTTGAGTGTTCAGCAGCATTTCCTCATGACCAAAAATCTTTATTAGGATTTCTGCTGATCTTTCCATGGCTTCTTCAAACAGCTGGGCCTAATTTTTCTTCTCTTGGGACATATGTGTCAGTCCACATCAGAGAATTTATTAAAAGCTTTTGCTAAAGATAAAGAATGAGTTTTCAGAAGTACCTCCTATATTAGGATCTTTCCAAAATATCTGAGTTATGCAAGACTTCCTGCATTTGAGCATTATATATATAGAGAAACATATTTTGCTTGCCAGCCCAAGCGGTACTGCAACTGAAGCATCCATACTTTAATTTCTTCAACTAGAAGCAACAGTGTAGAATTGCTTCTGATTGCTATCCCTTCTACCACACAAACATTGTGATAAACAAAAACAGCTCCCCGAAAAGTTGGGTAAGAAACTAACAGTTAAGAACAGTTAGAGAGATTGCTTCATGATCCCACTTCCACTGGTGAAAAACATCTGAGAAAAGCTTGAAAAAATGCTTCAGCTGTTTAAAAGGATTCTGAAGTTCTCACCAGAAAATTGTCAGAAGAAAAATGATTTGTGAGACAAAGTTTGAAAACAATCCTGACGGAACAGTCAAAAGCCTTTCCTATATAGGCAACACCAAAGATTATATATTTCTCAAATGAAATGGAAAGGTGTGAAGAGCCTACCTGAGCTACAGGGCTTCTGTGCCCGCTCCCCCGCTGCCGCCAAAGAAACCTCCCCATATTGAGAGACATGGATGTCTGTTAATTTCCATACCTATCAATACAGATGGATTGAATTATAGATACCTCATCTTGAGAGGCATCTCTGCTTTAGTTCTTGGACTTTTTGCTCTTGGTAGGTACAGCAGACTATCAACATTGATCATTATTGAATGGCCTTCTGGAATAGCCCTCATCAAGTAGCAATATTGACTGTTCACAGGACTGAGAGGCCTTGACGAGTATCAATTTCCATAGGTATTGTTGTGGAATGATGTCTGTCTATAGATAATGATCCCTTTTGGTAAATTTTTATATCTCTCAATCTGTAGAGATACTATGTAGATAATATTTTAGTATACTCTGTATGTATATGCTTATGTGTGTTGTTTTATAACAGTAAGCATAGTCATCAGAAGTGATCTGTTTTAGGAATATCTGTTAAGGAATATTTTTTATTACCTTTAAGACCACATCATTTGTCTGCCCATAAGTGTGTATATCTGCTGTCACACTTCATACTTCATGAGTATATGGTTCATTCATCTGCTTTCTTGCAACATTTTATGGAAGAAACTATGTAGCTCTTTGCTGTCAGTCTGTTTTGGCAGTATTGTGTATACATCTTAATATTTAAATACATTTTTTTTCTCTTGTGATTCTCAAACTGTAAATAGTTAAGATAATGCCCCAAGCTTCCCATGCTGGTCTAGAACTCCCTGCAGGCACCCAGCTGACCAAAGCTACCATTCCCAAGCTGACCTTTCAACAAAATTCCCAGATTGTCTTGCTGCCAGTCAATATGTAAATATCAGAGAGATGCCAAATGTCTGTAGGAAGCCACTCGCATAGCTTAGCAAGCTGCCAGTGTGTGTTTTGTTTAATTTACAGGTCTTTTTGCAAAAAAGCCTTCTTTGCCACCAGTGTCTTGCAGCCTGCAGAATGAAGAGTACCAATCTATTCCAGTACCACAACAGCAGTAGAACTGAAAATAGGGGTGCAATTACAAATAAGATGCCTAGAATTAACCCAAACACTGTTACTGAAGCTGCAGTTAACCAACCCTGGTTTAGATATAAAATTGAAGAGTCAACAAAGGCTTTTAACTCACAGTCTGACTGCACTCTCCTAGTCCCCTTTCCATGTTTGGGAGTGTGTGTTTGAGCACGATTTTGCTAATTAAAAGCCAGGCCCTGTGACTGTCACTGTTTGTCATGGTCAGAATGTCTCTGCACAACAAGGGATCATCTGTGTAACAGTTCTTTTGAGGGCAGCACATTGCACTTCCAAGACCTCCATCCTTCAAACCAAGGCTTAAATAAATATCTGCAGCAGTTTTATTTATCGGTTATATTATGTTCACTCTATCAGACTTTCAAATTATCTGAGCATCTTTCAAATTATCTGAGCATACAATTATCTGAGCACTGCAGAGAGGTCATCTATCTTGCATAAAGGTTTTAAGCTTTTTAGCTTGAATACTTGGTTTAATTCCAGCACCTTTGAAGGATATCTTGCTGATACAGCAAGGGACATGTCTGGCCACAAAGAATGCATTTTTTTTCCTGATTGAAATTCCTGAGAACAAAAAATCCACAAATTGATTGTAAACTGGTTAATATTTAGCCAGTAAATACAACTTATGTTAATCAGTAGGGCATCTTCTCTGCTTTAAGATTAGTGCTGGAATGCTAAAGCAGTTCCTTTCTGGAAGGGGGAATGGGAGAGCTTCTGCTCATAAATTTACATTAGGAGCTGTTTCCTGGAACATAACACAGTGCTGGCTTTGTCTGCTGGCAAAACCCTGGTACGGTGAGAGATTTACTGGAAGGGTCCTCGTTTGCTAAGCATCTGTGACTCCATGGCCACCAGGCCCCCTCTGCTGCTTCCCAAGGTTTCAACAGCTCCACGCTCAGGAGTCGCAGCAAAGCCCAGGCTTTCCCTGCAGACCGGTAAACGGCTCTTGACGTGAGCTAGGTGTTTAGCTCTCTCTGCCAAAGAGACAACCCAGTTGCCCCCTGCTTTTCGGGGTGGCCCCCAGGGACGCGCATTTCCTGCTGCCCCGGGGGCTGCCTGTCAACGAGGGGAGCGCTGAGGTTACCGCTGCCGGCCGAGATGGCGCTTGGCTGTCAGCCCCTCCTGCCAAGGGGGATAAGGGCGCGGCGGGGGAAGGGGGTGAACTGTGCCTGCGCGCCGCCTTCCGCCGGGAGCTCTCCGCACCAGCCCGTACGCTCTGCCT
>NW_010589688.1:686473-706101 GCF_000705375.1 Tinamus guttatus
CCCTCGCAGCCCGCCGCGCCGCCATGGAGCTGCCCGAGAGCCAGTGCAAGAAGGTCAAGCTGAGCAACAGGGCGCCGAGCTGGGTACGCGCGGGCGGGCGGGCGGATGAGGGGGCTGCTGATGTGGCGCGGCGAGGGATGCGGCTGAGCGCGCGCGCGCCCGTTAGCGGACCGACCGCGTGCGCTCCCTGAGGAGCCGCTGCCCGGCGCTCCGCGGCGTGCCCCGTGTTCGTGAGCCCGAGAGCAAGGCGGGCTCCGGCGTGCGCCGCACAATGTGGCTATTCATGCGCTGGGGACGGCTGGGACTGAGGCTCTTTGTATTGTGGGTGTTTTGTGGAAAACTGCCGAGACGGGGCTCTAAAAAAACTCTCCAAAGGCAACGTTCTTCCTGAGGGAGATGGGGGAAGATCAGCTTACAGCCAAGAGCAAAATGGAGCTTTTCAGAAGATAAACTGCAGGCCTTTGCTGAGAACATTTGGTATTTTTGTTACGGTAAAAATAGTTGTGTGATTCTTTTCAAGTGATGCTTGATCAGAACCAGATGAGAGATAACATCTCTAAAAGTATTTGATATGAAAGTATTAGCATAAAACAACAGTCCTGGAAGCCTTGCTGCAAGCAGTACATGCCCCAATTTTTGTATTAATGTAACAAATCCAGGAAGGAAAGAGCCTTCACTGTTGATCAAGGAAGCTGGTGTAGTGCTAGAAAGTACTTTGTAGGTATTGTGCCATTCCAAACTTCTACCATTGCGTGCAAGTTTGAACTTGTTGCCTAACAGAGTACTTGGTAAGTCATGTCCTTTATGTTCTGTGAGAAAGTAAATGCCATGAAAAAGGTAGTGAAACAGTTCACTGTCTATACAGCGAAATAGATATGTGGGTCTGATGGAGTGTATGAAAAAGTTATTCTGTATCATTTAATTTGTCATGAGCAACGCTGTGATGGTTTTGTCCAAACCAAGGAAATTGTGTTCAAAAATGTTAATTAACTTGTTTTGTTAGTTTAGCTGGCAAGCTCTGTAAGTAATGTGGAAAATGGAGAAATTCTTTCACTTCTCCCTTTCTCTGAAGAACTCAGCTGAAATGTTCTCTTTTTCCTGGGATTAGTTTTCCCCAGAACTCTACCAAAAGAAAATTCCTACTAATTCACATGTTCCACAGGCAGATGTTCTGTCTTGATGTCTTCAAGTGGCAGGAAAATCAAAGCAACCTTTTTTTTTTTTTTCTCTTCTCCCCTCTGGTGAACCCAGTAGTTCTTAGCCAGAGCCTGTTCTGCAGACTTTCTACAGGCATCCAGCACTACTCACAATATACCTGTGTCTGTGGAAACTCATGGTTTTTGTGCTTGCCAAGACCACCTCTGAGCACAGCAAATTCCAAGTTGTAGAGCAACATAGCTGCAAATTCTCAGTTACACAACTTGGTAGGAAGAAGCATGGAACATTTTTAAGCTTCTTAGTATAGCTCAAATTATGGAGGTGGTAGGAAATGATGCAACAAAACCTTGTTCCAATTTTTATTTCTGCCAGCATATTCATCTGAGGCATTTCTGGCTTTCAGTGCTTCGTTTTTGTTCATTCTACATTGTCTCTGCTTTTGGCTACACTGTTATTGCAGCAGGTTGCACATGACGGTGCTTTGTGCAGTGCTTTGTGCAGTGTGATATCACTGAATTGCTTGTATCTGCTTTTGCTATACGTGGTTCTTGCAACTTTCCGTTGCCATGATTTGTGAAACTGTCCCAGGGTTAGAACATCTGGCTAGTTTGTATATGTGGCAGGGGAGTGTGCAGATTGGGCGGTGCTGCCTGCAAAACTGCTTAGATGCTTCATTGCATCAGTGTTCCTGTGGCAAACTGCTGCTCTAAAGGAGCTGCAAAGATAAAGGAAAGACCTTTCTCTGTTGTAATTGTGGGTGCAAGAAAATGTAGTGCTGTAGGGTATTGCAAAATGTGGGTTGGTGGTTTGTAGTATTTTTATGACTATGAAACATCTTATTATTTGGATATGTTTCTGGACTTGTACTTCTTTCCAAAACATATCCAAAGTGAAGCACAGATTTTTCAAACCAGAATTTGAATCAGCAGTCACTAGAAAGCATTCTGGGCAGACCTTTTGCCAAAATGTCATCTAAATATATGAGAAAACAGACTATCTGGTGAAGTGTAGTGGTTCCAGCATCTGTAGTAGTAGTCTTTTATGTTACAATTACATCTATTCTTCTCTTGGACAGAAGAAGCAGGAATATCTGATTTGCCTCAGTTGCAGTTCCTCTCCTGAGGAGAGCAGTTTGAAGAGATGGGGGGAGATGTGTTATCAGTACTGAAGAATGATGTAAATGCTGTAACGATATGTTGTTATCAGGATATTCCTGGCTCATAGGAGACATCCGGTGAACAAGTAAATGAATGGCCTAGAAAATAGCTGCGAAATGGGGAAGCATTAAAGATAAGGTTATGTTATAGACGTGACACTTGCTATTGATACCTTACGGAAGTTCTTAGCTTAGGGAATAAATGCTATGTTGTTGTTAGAGCAGAAGAACATGGGTTTGTTCCCAGCTGCTTGAGTGTATATATGATTTGTATAAAAATTGTGCCCATTTTTTGCATAGTTTTGTTTGTTTGCTTTTTGGTTTGCTTCCTACCTCAAAGTTGTCTGTTTCAGTCTGTACTGTAGCTTGGGATGGCTTTACTTTCTACCTTAGAGGTCTTTTGCAATAAGTTAGTTTAGGGCAAAGTGGCTGCAGAAGCCAAACATTTCGTAATAGCTTCTAAAGTCATGAAAAATAAGCTCATTCTATAAGCTCATTCTATGCCAGTGTAGAGCTGTCTGTTAAAACTGTAATAACATTAAACAATAGTCTTTTCTTTCTGCTGTCTTTTGATTTTGGTGTTGCAGTCAGTTCGCTGTTCTTTATCTGGATGTCCGATCTGAGTTCTTATCTCAAAAGGATTTGGCACAGGTAGTCAGGTTTGACTTTGTCCAGGCAAAATTATATTTTTGTCTGAGCAAGATATCAAGAATAAGAAAATAATAATAAAAAAAAAAGTTAAAGCAAATCTTTGCATAGAGAAATTGGCAGAGTTAATGCTTCTTTTTGGTTCCATCTCCTTTCTTTTTATGTTCTTGTAATTCTTAGATGTTTGTATTAACAAACATCAAACAAAAACAATCTGACATGGTGAAAACATACATTTGTACTTTAAAAAAGTGAATTGCAGAGTGATCCTTCTTTGTTCTCTTTTCATTGCATGTCTTTAGTGCACATATGTTGCAAGCTGTTACTTTAATTTTGCATTTTTTTTTTCATCTGCATGTTTTTATCTATTTCTGGTTTGTTTCTCTCTGCAACAGCTATGAACCCAGCTGTGTATAATGCTTAAGTATACAATCACTTAAATGAATGCATTCCAGTTTAATAATGGATAAACTAAATTTTGAGGTGCCTTTCTGTAGAAGGAAAATATATTACTTTCTCCGACATTTATTGAAGTCAAAAGTAGATACTACTCTTCTCATCCTGCTTTGTGGTATCTCTTTTTAAAAATATGAATAGGTCTCCGCTGGTGCTCTGTGGATATTCCCTCCCGTTATTTCTGAAGGAATATCATAAATATCCGATTTTTACTATGCAGCAAACGCTTTCCTTTCCATCTGCACCGATAACGATAACACAACTATCTTACGCTGTATAGTAAGCAGGAAAAATGAAAGCAATATCATGCATGCAGCTAATCCCTTCTGCCCTTTAAAAAAGCTTTTATGTGTGTGTGGCATTGCTTCTATTCTATTGTTTGATGGTCTAAGGTCTTAATCTTAAATGAATGAATCTTATATAACCAGATACCCATAAAGATTCCTATAAAACTCAAGGGAAGCCAAGAAGATCTTTCCGTGGATTTCTAATCTTAGATTGTGAAATTTGAGTGATAGCCATGTTATCTTAACTAAAATATCTATACAGTAGTTAATTACAGTCAGCAAATACTTTTAAAAATGTCCTTAACCAAATTTGTTTTTAATAAAATAATCTTAAAAAATTCAAGCTTCATAAGTATTTTTTTAAGTCACCTAGAAATATTACTTCCTTTAAACACTCAGGATATGTGGTAACTGTCTGTATTTTGGCAATGGAAGATTCCATGGGTAAAGGCAGAGTAGTTAAAGGTGTGACTCCTGGATTGAAACTTGGACCACACATGCATAGCTTGCAATGAAAAGGCCCATTTTTATGGCTTAAAAAGAGCCAATGTTTAGTCGTCTTAGAAACCTTCAGCTGTAAGACAAGAATTCATTATCCATTTATTCAAGTTGAATAGCTTGAGTAGGAGTCCTAGCAGTTTATCTCAGTGGATTGATTTTCTTAAAGCAGTGGTTGCCTAGCCTGGTAGCTCACAAGTTTCAGAGGAGGAACGCAGTATGTGTGATGCATATGGCGTGGGTTTTCTAACTCGCTGGGCCCTTTCACTGATGCTGCAGCAGATGGATTTTTACCATCTGTGCTTTAACTGCTCTGTTTCCAAGCATCGCTTCGTGTTTGTGGATAGGTTTTAGTGGGCTTTGGCAGTTTACTCTTCCAAAAGTCAACAACCTAACAATGTCTTCTTTTACAGGGAATGCAGAGGGCAACTAATGTTACCTACCAGGCTCATCACGTCCGCAGGAATAAGAGAAGCCAGGTGGTAGGAACAAGAAGTGGTTTTCGTGGATGCACAGTCTGGCTAACAGGTACAGTTGTGGATTTCTGAAGTTTCTTATGTCTTGCTTTAGATTCTCATTTATTAAGCTGCTCATCTGTAGCACATCTTAGTTGAGAGGCTTTGGAGAAGTGCAGAAAAGAAATACCTTTCTCTTCTGCCTTTCTTCCCCAAGCTTATCCCCTTTCTGAGGGAAAGGTTGAATGTTTGGAGTATCCAAAATCTTGATGTGTTTTTTGTTGTTGTCTTTAGGCAGGCTACCAAGAAATTACCCTGGGACAGATAGTAATTTTCACAACAGTACTTTGTTTTGTTTTGTTTTATTTTGTTGGTAAAGTTGTCTGGAGTAGAAGAAGACTTCCTTCGGAATTTAAAAAAAAAAAGCGTAAATAAAGCACTAAATAGTTTTCTTTTAGTGAGATACGCAAGATGTTTAGAGGCTACTAGAGAATTTTGCTACATTAAAATTTTTGTTAAATAATTACAAAAGCTATTGGTAAGAAATGTCTTGCAGACCACATAAACAAATTTGATACAGTAGCCTGTTATCATGCAATTCTTTGGTAACAAAGTGCAGTCCTCTCCCTGTTTCTGTCTCATAGCTCCAGCCTGTGTCGTAATTCTTCAATGAGCCAGGAGGCTAATTTTCTGTTTCTTTTTGAAAAAAAAGTAGCAATTAAAATGTATTATTGGTTATCTACGTGACAACATCTTCCATTCATTCTTCTTTTTAAACTAAAGTTGCCTTATCCTCATCTTCCAGTCTTCAGAGGAAGAAGGTTGAGGGAGGCATAGGAAAGTAGGAAGGCTAAGGTGTTAAGATAAGTGTGTTGGGGAAGTTAGATTTAGAGGTGTTCGAGTTACTCATATAAGGAACTGAGATGAACCACTGGAGTTAAAATAATGCATACTAGCTGTTCTAGTGTAGATATGATTCTCCAACAACCTCAGTGAGTTTTTTAGAATGGAAGTTGAAATGGTGGTTTATTTCCTAGAAGTTTCTCCCCTTGATCAGGATTCATGGGGTGTCAGTATAGGGGAAGTTATTTCAGAGATCACTCTTCATTTTTTACATTGTTATTTCAGAACTAAGTTCTACTAAGTGATGTCTGTTGAATCACTGAGTCTAATAAGTAAAATCAAAATTGTCTCTAAAACATGGAAAAGTTTTACTTTAGTGTTTAAGGCAATATGCAAATTTGAGAAGATAAATTTTTGTAAAAGGTTTGTCAGCTAAAAATCTATTTTAAAAGCTTACTGTGACGTAACCTTTATATTCCATTATATGTTGGAGCCTAGGTGTCGTATAGCCAAAGTGGGCATTTGAGAGTATGGCAGGCTAGATGCAGGAAGGAAATTGCAAACTAAAGGTAAAATGAATGAAAAGTAAATTATAAAATTATCAAAGTTTCAGCTTGGACTACCATACTTATCCTCTAAGTTGTGGGTACACTTAATTGCTGCCAAAAAAAAAATGTTCTGTTCCCAGCCTCGCTCCTCTTCTCTCACCTTGTGCAAGCTGTAGTGTTTGCCCAGCCCAACCTTGGGATGATTCAACTTGCAAATTCATCAGCAAATTTAACACAGCCCCAAAAATAGAGCCATTAGCAGAGTTGGCTGATAAGCACCAAAGGTGATAGAACAGAGGAGGTTGTATGTTGTGAGCAGAGGGAGGCCAAGACAGCAGGGCCTCCTCTCTTAGCAAGCTAATACTGTCTTGAGTTACTAACTTGCAACTTCATCATCTGTGGCCGTTGCCCTTTTCAGTGTAAACAGGAAAGTGTCTGAGGAATAGTAGATAATTTTTATACGTGGTAGGTCATTATTCACAACTTCCCCCCGCCGAGTTCTGCGTGTGGACTAAGCCATATTGAAATCTTTAAGATATATGGGTGATTTTAATTTTTGGTTTGTTTGTTCTGGGGCTTTTTAGATAGAGATGTTGATTTAGTCTCTTGTGTAGTGCTTGCCCTGGCATGCAAATGCCTAGGTAAAAGGTACTTTTTTCGCGTCTCAGCTAGATATTGCAAAAAAGGCAGACTCATGCATTGCTGCTGATAACTGTTGCTTTGTCTTTCCTGCCATCACTAGCACAAGTACTCAAATTTGCTCTAGTTTGTTTCTATGTTTGCCACATGTATTATTCTTTTTGAATACTCCAGGTCTATCTGGTGCTGGAAAGACTACAGTGAGCATGGCACTGGAGGAGTATTTGGTATGCCATGGTATCCCATGCTACACCTTGGATGGTGACAATATTCGCCAGGGCCTTAATAAGAATCTGGGCTTCACACCGGAAGATAGAGAAGAAAATGTCCGTCGGATTGCTGAGGTTGCTAAGCTGTTTGCAGATGCTGGTTTGGTGTGCATCACTAGTTTTATCTCTCCCTATACTCAGGTGGGTGCCCTGCTGTATTTTGGTCTTGCACTACGTGTGCATGGTCACACGTGTGTGTTGCAAATGTGAAAACCCACTTGCTAAAGCACGAGAAAATACCAAAGGCAAAACATCACTTAAGATGGAATTCTAGGAATCCATTACAGAACTTAACTGCGATGAAATGCTTATTTTCTTGTTTGTGGCATTTGTACTTTGTAGAGATGATTACTCATATTTCAGAGAAGTTAAGCTTAGTCTTCACTACTCATAAGATTCAAACTGCCTTTTAGCCTAATCGGCAGAATTGCAGATTAGGAACAAAAGCAAAAGATACTGTAAGACTCTAAAATTGGCAAGAGAGGAAATGATGCATGAACACTAGGCATCTTGAAGAGTGACTGGGGGCTGTAGCTCATGTGTTCTGCTGCATGAAAAGATGACTTTTTATTTGGCTTTGGTGGTACAAGCAGTTCTTCAGATAATATTTTGGAGACCTTGAGATCCTTCAGTAAAGCAGAAGTCTTTAGAGGAGAAGTACTAAATGTGGTGAGAGATGCCTTTAATGTTTTGGGTTTGTGAATACTGTGAATATCACTAACTGTTTCTGCAACTGGCAAACACTACAGATAAAATAGTTTGCAGTGTGCAAGTCTTGTCAGATTAATGAATTTTTTTTTTTTTTAAAAAGCACTTTTTAAAAAAGCACTTTAAAAAAGTGCTTTTTTTTTTAAAAAAAAAAAAAAAAAAAAAAGAGGGGTGGTCATATTGGGAAATGCAAGTAATACCCACTTTGACTTCAGTGAGCCAGATAGATATAACTGTGAGGGGTGTAACTCCTAGTATTATGGCAGATAGTATTTAATTGTGGTTTTTTTTTTTTTTTTCAAAAAAAAGTTAATATCTTTGATCTTGATATCAACTTTAACCATATGACAAACTTCAGCCAAGCAGTGTTATCAGTATATCAAATCCATTTTTTTCCTCTCTCTTTCTTTCTCTGTCTCAGGCTTTGAGAGTTTGCATTTTACTATTGGCTTTAAAATTAATTAATTTTGAAAGCAGAAAGAAAATAAAAACATGTGGCAATCTTTTTTTTTTTTTTTTTGATTCAGGATCGTAATAATGCCAGACGAATTCATGAAGGTGCAAGTTTGCCCTTTTTTGAAGTATTTGTGGATGCTCCATTGCATGTCTGTGAGCAGAGAGATGTTAAAGGACTGTACAAGAAAGCCAGGGCTGGAGAAATTAAAGGTGAACACAGATGTAGTCACATCCTGCCTGTATAAGGGGGTATTGTAGTTCAACTCGTAAATGGATGCATTGAAGTTTGCGGCATACCACCTTGAGAAGTAGCAAGGACTCTCCAGTCATAGGAAGACAGTTTGAAATGACAAGGTTACAAGTATATTGTATCTTACAGAGTCATCATTAGTTCTATGGAGCTTCTTTAACTGCTCTTGTTAATTTTACCAATCCATTTACGGAAATGTATTACTTTAGAAGTGGTGGTGAGAGATAATCATGCTTAGGTAAGTTACAAGGGGGAATAGCAGTTGCTGTGTCTTACAACCTAGTTAATCTATAAAGAAACGTAAATGACCATGCCTTCTCACAAGGAGTGCCAGCAACTATATTATCTTCCTTTCCTCTAGGACAGGTAATACGACACTTTCTATTCTCCCTCTTGTCACTCCCTCCAGTCATTAGATAAGCTTAAAGCGTACAGTTTTAGGAGCAGATGCTGACCTTTATTTGTAACAGTGTTCAGCAAGTTAATCTTTTCACAGGTGGAGAAATACGCTAGTAATTTAAAGAATATTTAAGTCTCAAGCACAAAGGTCATGCTTTACTGTCTGCATTTACAATTGTGGAAGATACGAAAGTTCAGCTCCAGCGATTTAGCTGATCTGTTTATTACAGAAATTATCCTGTAGTACTTGTATGCTTTGCTTTTGCTTCCTTGGCAGTTTAACTGGGCTTAATTTTTTCCTCATGTTTATGCACAATTAGCTAGGAATCTCTTTTTTTAAATGGGGTTACTAGCTAAATAGGATGAACAGCTGTCACTGGTAGTCTATATGGGTTGTGATAAAAGTCATAGTTATATAACAATCTCGTGGAATGCTTCCTTACCTTGACTAGTTATGATGACTATACTTGCCAGACTAATAGATGCCAGACTAATATAATAGATATAATTCCTTAATCTTCTGAGCTAGTATTACTTGGTGCCATGAGCAAATGTTTTACCAGTTGTTCAATAATTAGTCTTAGCGCTCAAAAAGCAATCAGAGATAATACACATCCTTCAGTATCTACTAATTCTGGGTTGATCTGTACAGTTCTTTTTCCAGTGTTACTTTATTTATTTGTTGTATAAATGAAAGAACTTCAACAGCAAGAATATGCCCTGTATGTTAGGGCATATATGATATGAAATTGATAGAGTTAGATGAAGTGATATAGCAGGGCTGACAGCAAATGGTTTGATAAAACTTAATTTCAATAAGAAATATTGTATCAAGGAAGCTAAAACTCTTTTCTCTGGCCTGCTGTATTGGTTTGTGCCTAGAAGATTGTGTATGAAGAATATTAAGATGGAGTCTGTCTTCTAGAGGAAGTGACCTAAGACTCTGTGTTCTGTTCTGTAGGCTTTACTGGGATTGATTCAGAATATGAAAAACCTGAAGCCCCTGAGCTTGTGCTGAAAACTGATTCCTGTGATGTGAATGATTGCATACAGCAAGTTGTGGAGCTTCTTCAAGAAAGGGTGAGCTGAAATGCAGTTATATCCAAGTGTGTGCATGTGTGTATATAGACTTTTTTTTTCCCCCAAAGCATTAGCATTTTTTTCCAAACCTGCATGTACCAGTTGGGAAAAGCAGAGACAGTTTTTTGATATATAAAAAAAGTCTTAATAATAAATAAAACATCTTAATATTTGAACTCTTAAACTCATCCAATTGTTTGTTTCCTTTTTAAACCTAAACATTGCAACACCATTACTGAAGCTTTTGACAAGAGGAAAAGTAATTTATATTCATTGTCCTAACAGATAATTAAGAGAGAAGGATTTTGTAGTTGTTACATAACTGATGGTGTGTGCTGACTTTTAAAAGCCTCACAACTTTTAATTTCTCTAGAGCATACATATATTAATAACATATACTGAAAATCAGTAAAGACCAGGGATGCAGTTCCACAGCAGCTTGAACTGATCTAAGCAGATGTTGCTGTGGTTCTGTGCATTTTCCTTTGTTTATACAGCTTTTCTTGCACTAGTAGTAGTGCTCCTGCAATTGTGTAATTGCCTATTCAGGAAGCTGATTTTCCTGACATGATTGAGTTGGTTTATTGCTTCTAGAAAGGTAAGTCTGTTTTTTCTCTTCTACCTGACATTAACCCCTCCCCTTTTAGCCCTCTTGGTGCTCTTCCTCTCATATGGTAAGTGGATTCAGTTAGTTAATGCAACCTTAAAAAAAAACAAAATAGAAGAAGAAATAAAAACAAAAAAGAGCAGGTAGTCATGAGGCAGCTTTATGCTTCTGAAACTGTGCTTCCAATCCTTTTTAAAATTTATTATTATTATTTTTTTATTCTTCATGTGTTCCAATTATCTCCTGACTTGGTCTACTGCATAGCGACATGAAACCAACTGATGAGTCAGAGAACGGGGCAGTGATGTGGTTATGAAGGGAGCAGGTGGTGCTTTGATTTAGATCAGGTTGCATCACAGTGTTTCACCTCACCCTTATGAGTGTTGAGACATAAACACCAATAAAATAAAACTGAATGGATGAAGTAAATGTACTTTGCTCAGCTTTTAGCTTTGCTCTTCTGCCAGAGGTTACTGCCCACATGGAGATCATTATGGACATTTCTTAAATATGTTTTAAGTGCTGCTGTTCACAGCCTAATGTATGTAAGCTTTATTAACCAAGGGTGATGTCCAATACATTAATATGCTGTTTTCCATTGAAAATTTCAAAGCCTTCAGGCTGAAAAGAACACCAGATTAGCTGGTGGGTAGTTTTACTTTTAATGTGGGATGGACTTCTATACGTCTTTCTGGCTTTCATGGAGGAGTATAGTATCTGCTCATGGGAAGAAGAATAGGCAAGTCATGGTTATGACAACTGAAGCTGTTGGGCTTTAATTTACCTCCCTTTCTTAGTCCTCCCCCTGTTAGGAAGGAACTTGTAATTTTTCTCTAAAAGAAACTGACCTCACTAAATAGCTATTTATAATCAGTCAAGAGGAAGATTGCATTTCAGACTATGATTTTAGCCTACAAGGTCTGACAGGAAAAGTCTCTTGTAGTTAAATTTTCAAAAGAGCTCCTTAAACAGGTCACTGGTTGCGCAGGTGATCTGACGCACAAAACAGCAGCAGTGTGCTGGACTTGCACCTAATGCCCTACTAGAAAGAGAAGGGAGAGAGTAAGAAGTCCTATGTGTGGGACGTGGCAGGCTGTGGCTGTGGGAAGTCCTGAACCTCCTGCTCAGAAGGGCGATTGTTTTAAGTTTCGTAATTGTAGAAACTAGTGTCACGTGCCAAAACTTTGTACGCAATGCTGAATGCTGGCTTCTGGCCATCAGATATGCCTTGTCCTTTGCTTAAGGCACATTCCAGCATTTTTATTATTATCTTTATTTATTTATTTATTTATTTATTTATTTCCTATCTTCGTGGGGAGTGGCACCATGGATGCAAAGTTGCCTTAGTGGTTATTTTATTCAATGAGAGAGAATGAAACCAAGCCATGACTGAACAGGCATGTCTTATTTTCCTTCTGATCATGTGTAACCAGCTGATATATTGAGAATGTGATTTCCATAGATGTGATGATCATTAGCTAAATATATCTGTGCATATGTATGTATAAAATATGATCTCTCAATGCATACATATATAGCATATATACACATATCAGTATCAGGTTTTAAAACATTGTTCTATTATTTTTCTATCAATTATTTTATCCTGAGAGTCATAAGAAACTACTTTTTTTTTTTAAAAACTACTTTAATATATTGGGGTTTGCACACTTAGTTTCTTCAGTCAAAAAGGCAAATGATGTGTTTGGCACCCAATCTGCTGATACTTTCCAGTGGAATGAGGCAAGTCTAGTGTGGATGTTTGGCTCTGGGGATTTCATTGTTTTCTTTCGTGTTTCTCTTGTCAACAAATGCGGTTGAGCCAGCACAAAAGTTATTTTGCATAGTAATGAAGTAAGTTCATTTTTAACCAGTGAAATATTTTCAGGGGAAATCATAATTCATAATCTCGGCAACCTACTGTGATAGGACCTGCTTTGAATAAGAGGATACACTAGATGTCTAGAGGTCTCTATGTGGTTCTTTGACAAGGTTATTTTTTGTGTATGAGAATGGGGAAAAGCATCTTCTGTGTGAAGAATAGGTAAGACTATAGTAGTGTTTTACACTGAATATTTAAACACAGAAAAGTAAATATGCAAGCCAGAATAAGCAGAAACCAGTGCAAGCTTAAAGTACGATCAAAAAAAATCTCAGTATTGAACTTTAATAATTCCCACATCAATAAAACATATCCATGTATTGATGTGAGTTCTCCTCATGCTTATAGAAGTAAGCAATCTTCCTGTATTTGTTTAGATTATGAATTTCCTAATTTTGAGGTATGTATATTTTTGTTATGAAATGTTTCCTTTTAAAAATATACTATTGAATATAATATAAATCAAATTCACATTCTAAAACTGTTTTGTTGTTGCTGTTTTTTTTTTTTTTTAAAAAGGGGCAAATATAATTTTTGAGTTATTGTTAAAGAGCAACCTTCAGTTACATTGAATGTGTAATTATTGGGTACTGCAGTGGTGGTAGTGTTGCTGCTGTATTATTTCTGGCTTGTTCTCTTGATTTTTATCTTCTCTATCCTGGGGAAAGACAGGTATGCTTTTGATCCAGAGTCAGTCTGCTCTTTGCAGAGACTTTGGTAAAGAAACAATTGTTCGTTTAGATCTGCTAAGTATGTGAATATTTCCGAGGTGGTTTCAGCCATAATGAATAGGCTTGATTAAGAGGTAGTATTTAAGCTAAACACGGCTTATTTTGACTGAAGGAAATATCTAAAGGGTATGTACAGCAGAAAGCCAGTAGTGCTTTACCGTGGTCAGAAAATCCTCATTTGTACAGTTGGAGTGTCTCTGTGGCTCAAATGAGTTTTAAATGAAATGGAACCAGTGGGAAGAAAAAGGGGCTCAAGACAGAAAACCTGACCCGTTTGTTAAAATTGTGCTTTACTCTGCATGTTGCAATTTTCCCCCATACTTAAATACTGACAAACATTCCATGCAAGCTGTAGATAACAAAACTTCAGTGGTGATTGTACTCAAGTTAAGTACTTTGTTTTTCTGTATATAGGTAAATCAATGGCTTTGCAACACTGTGCACTAATATAATTTGGATGATACTTGTGCTCACATACTGGGAGTTTACCTGAAGGCTATTTCTTGACTGATTTTTATTAAGCACATTAGTATCAGCAAAGAATGCACTGCCAAAGTCTGACGAGCCTCTTAAAAAAGCCTCTAGTTTATTTGTATTGTTTTGCAATTATTTATATCAATGCACTGAGAAATATTAAGTATTGAGGAACATTGTGTAGTTTAGCCTTTGGTGGCATGATGCTCTGAATAAAGTCACCACCTTAAAGTGGTCACTAGGTGGCCTGCTAGCATAGTGTTTTCCTAAAATTCATGGTCTTGAAGACCTATGGAATTTTCCTGCAGGCATTTTTAGTCTGAAGTGTTTTTAGATACAATTTCTATGCCTGCTGTGGACCCTTGATTTACTAATCCTCCTAGCTCTGGATGCTGTGTTTTGGAGCTAGAGTTTTCTCCATAGCTTTGTCCCATAAAGGGGACACTAGAACAAGCTACTATCTGATGGGATCTCTGTGTTAGCTAAATTTAATTTCCAGCTTTTGAGGGGTTATAAAACTAGGACATTATGCCATGGAAATTAACTGAATTAACACAGAAGCAGAATCTTCAGTGAAGCAGCATGCAAGTACAATGTGTGCTTAATCATTTTACTTTGCTCATAGGTCTGCTGTTTTTTAGGGCAGGTAGCACCTGATTTGATATCTGGAGTTACTGCCGTGGCAGGAGTGTCCTACAGCTCTCCTGGGTCATAATTCTGTTGTTTGGAGGGAGACAGTAGAAAGTGAGTTTTGCTTTGCTTGCTGTCAGGTAAAAGCAGCTTTGCAGATAAGGTCTGGTAGATAATGGATTGAGCTTGTCCTTCTGAAATATTTCTAAGTGCTAGTTACATTTTTTTCTTTATTTGTCTTTCGAGATAGGACTTGCCTAGTGGCTAGGCTCATCAGCTCTTTTTACTCCTATGGCCACTTTATCACCCTGGTATTTATGTTGTTCTGCTTTCCTTGTTTCTCTTTCCATAGACTCAGTGCCTTATGACTGACATGCTGCCTTTTAAAATGCTTGGATAAACTCTGTGTTTCCTTGGGTACAGGCATACCTCTTTGTCTTACTTTCCATGGAGGTGGATAGAGGGAGTGCCTTAACTGATACATTGCTTTTAAAATGGTTGGACAAACTTTGTGTTTCCTGTGGTACATGCATAACTCTCTACTATGGGCTGCATTTACTGGAAAAATAAAGATAACTTCTGTGTTTTTGTTTCAAGTCTGTGTGTTATCTTACTGTAAGTATAAGGTGTTTTCTTTCTTTGCTCCTGAATATCACTGAAAAGTTTGAGTAGCCTTTATTAGAAGAGATTCTATAGAGGTTTATCACGAGTGCTTCCTTTTCTCTTTTGATATTATTTTTGTACATTGAAGTGTTTGTTTTGTACCTTAGAGTAAGACTCTCTCGTTTAAAACCAAAATAAGAAACTTTCAGGCATGTAGTTGATATGCTGGTTATGGAAGTAGATTTCTGTTCACTCTATATCTAGGTGTACTAATGAGTTTCTGCATTTAAATGTTTCCATGAAGTGTGATTTTACAGATTGAATGGTGGTAGTGTATTGATAGCTGTAGTTAATGTCTTCAATTCATACTTCTGTGTTAAGCAAGTTCAGTTGTGAAGGAGACCTTTGCCCTCCCTTTTACCATTGCTGATACGTTTTGTGTAGTCAGTTACTTGACTCAGTCAAATGTTCAACTTAAAACATTTTTACTCCTTTAGCAAATATAAAAATACACTATTTCTTTTTGCTCTTGATATAGTATGCATTAATGACTCATGAAAAACTGCACTTAATTCAATTGTTAATATTTACAGGCTAAATTTTTTAAGTGTATGGGGTGCTTATAGTTTAGAAAAAGCTTATTGTCAGGATATCTCACTCAAGCTGCTCAGATAAGCTACTTGGCTAACAGTATGTCAGAATCTTAGGAAGGAAAGTGCTGTGTTTCAGTTTAATACAAGTTACTTAATGCATATTTTTTTACTGCAGAACAATACAACATAAATATTACTTCTTGACCATGTGTTCAGCAGCCAAGAAGCATTCCAAGCAAATACTATACTCTAATTACTTTTTAAAATATATACGTACAGGATATCGTGCCCGTGGATGCCTCTTACGAAGTGAAAGAGCTCTACGTGCCTGAGAACAAGCTTAAGTTGGCCAAAACTGATGCTGAGTCTCTGTTAACCTTGGAAATAACTAAGGTACTGGGTGCTTGGTTTTCTCATTGCTGAAACTGTAAGGTAGTCTAATATGTTGCTTAGCTGAAGGAGGTTTATGTGCCATTATTAGTTACAAACTACAACTTGATACTGTTATCTGCTCTTTTTGAGGGTTATTTCAGTGTCTGTATCTTCTTTAATAGCATGTTATTTCTGAGTCTTTCCAACTTCAAAAATGTCTATCCCTTCAGATAGCATTACACAGCTTAACCTAAACCTGAAGAGTTAAATCCACAGTGACTTTTTTTTACTCCTGCGTGCACTGAACTATCTTGCGTGTGTTCCGAGAATAATTGTTTGTAAAAGAGTTTAAACCTTTTTTCGTAAACAGTCTCACTCACTTTGACAAGGGCCTGACTAGGCTTGGTGTTAGCATCTGCAGTAAGGGTCTTGACTCTTACAGATCAAGACCATTTTCCAGGTGCTGAACTATATTGTTTCTACATTTCCCTAGTCTTCATCTGTAAGAGGTTAAGACTTCCCTGTCTGCAGCTTACTAGATTTTCTTGCATATATATGTCTAAAACCAAGCATCTTGCTTTGCTGAGTAATAAATATTTATGATGACCATCATTAAATTTCTATACAGTCCTAACATAAATTCTTTCTGGAAAAATAAGTCTACTTTCCCTCACACTCACCACTAGCAAATTATCAAGTAAATATATGCTTTAACCTAGGGAAGAAAATGTATATTGTAATTATTTCAGTATAACTTAATGTAATAAAATTAGTCATTCTGTTTGCAAAAGAGATTTGCACAAGCAAATTCTGCCCTTGTCAAAGACAACTGCCTAAGTCTCAGTAATGTACATGCAGAAATAATAAAGGCCACACACTAAGTCACAGTGTGACTGTTTAAATGCCAAGGGAGGAAATTCCCTGTAAACCAATACCTCTTAAACTAAAACAAATTCTAGTCCTGGGAGGATTTTATTTCTCAGTTTTCTTATAATACCTTCTGCAGTAAAAATTCCCTTTGTAATGTTTTGTAAGGTTATATATCTTAATATTCACCCCCTTAAATCTGATATTTTTGTCATAATAGTATGTGTTTTCTTTTTTACCTCTTGGATAGTTTGTTTTATTAAAAGACAAGTACTCCCCAATTCTGCTAAGTTGAGCTATATCAAACCTTTGCAAGTTAAATGTACTTTTTTTTAGCACCTGGAAATTTGATCTAGAGTTAGGACTGGAAAACAGCCAAAACTATATAAGCCATGAGGAACAAGGTGTTCCTTTTTTTGTTACGTGGAGACTTTGAGATAACTTGTTGGGTTTCTGATGACTCTATTTTTTCCTTTTTTTTTTTTTTTTTTTTTTTTTTTTTTTTTTTTTTTTTTTTTTTACAAGGTGGATATGCAATGGGTGCAAGTGCTAGCAGAGGGCTGGGCAACGCCACTGAATGGCTTTATGAGGGAGAGAGAATACCTGCAGTGCCTTCACTTCGACTGTCTCCTTGATGGTAAGGTATTGCCACTTGTAACACTGAACAATCTAATGCTGTATTATGAAATGTCATTTGTTCAGATGAAACTTTTACCTCAGATGACAAACATGTCTTTTCAACCATTAAAATAGCTTGCAGCTCCTAATATCAACCTCAATCCTCTGTAAACCAGAATTTCTTAAAAGCTTTTCAGATTTTGTAAAGGTGAGTGTCTGAGATGAGGCTTTATTTCAAGTTTGCAAACTTCTCTGGCATCTCTTTTCACTATCTCTTAAATGCTATTAATAAAACACCAGTTACAGAAAATGACAGTCAGTAGTATCTGCTTGAATAGAGCAGCCATACTCCTTAAATGCTACCAGATCTTCTATCTGCAGGTTGTCATACATGAATTTTGCAGTAGATATGTTTTTTGGTGAAATTGGTAGGAGCATGGGTTGTCTTAGGGCTGCCTTTCTGCTTGAGCCAATGAACAACAGAGTTGAGTCAGCGTGGTGTGTTAGTGCTGCAGTCTAAGAGCAGCAGTCGTTTTCTGGAGTCCTTATTCTGGAGAGAGGGAATTTGCTACATAACCCCCAATGCATTTCTTACATTGGGTCTTGAAAGAAATATTTGCACTAATTAACTTCTGCATCATGGAGATCAATACAAGGGTGTAGCTATTTTTATTTTAAAGCTTTCTTAAATGGTTTCAACCTGACAGTCTGCTTCATCTAAAAGATATCAGCTGTGTTTTTCTGCTTGTAGTATAGCTTCTTGAACAAATTTTTCATTATTTTGGAATCACAAAAAATGTAATATAGTCTAAATATTTGCATGGAACTAAGTATTTGGTATTTTCACTAGTGTCTTTGTTCTTTTTCAAAAGTCAGCAGTTGCAACCCTGAGGTAAATGCTTGAACTGCTTGTTATACGATACGAAGTCCAGCCTGTAACTTTTCAGGAAGGTAGATATTCATAATCTCATTGATGATCCTTCCTAAGGGTCAGAGCTTTTTTTCCCTCTGCAGGAGGAGTTATCAATCTGTCGGTGCCTATAGTGCTAACAGCTACTCAGGAAGACAAGGAAAGACTGGATGGCTGTACAGCAATTGCCCTGGTGTACGAAGGGCGCCGTGTAGCCATCCTTCGTAATCCTGAATTCTATGAGCACAGGAAGGAGGAACGCTGTGCAAGGCAATGGGGAACAACATGCAAGGAACATCCCTATATCAAGGTGTGCTTTTAAGAGTTGAAAATCTAGTCCTATTATTTATCCTGTTTCTAGAGTTGCATATTAAGTGGAAATGGTGTCAAAGCTGACAGCAGTTCTTGACACAAAGCTTCTTTGAGAAAGAAATGGTTGAGCAGAAACAAAGGGTTTTTTTTGTTTTATGCAGTTGCCAAATAGTCTGCCCTTAGTGTGAAATTCTAATGTCAATATGTGCACATGAAATGAATTTAGAGTATAATGTAGAATCTGTGCTACAGAAGAGAGGTCTTTGTCCTCTGGTGTGCTTCCCTCTGTGGACCCAGATGGATCATCAAAGCTCCTTAATCAGCGGATATATGCATTGTGAAGGCAAAAAATCTTCTCCATGCATGTGAAGCATGTGAGAATTATCTAGTTTAGATGCTTTTGAAATAGGCCTGCTTCCTAGAGAGTTCATAATTTAACTCCCTAGGGAGTTATTTCCCCTCCATTGTGCTCAGAATGTCTTTTTTATCTTGACCTTATGTGTATGTCATGTAACAATGTTCTAATCAAAACGTACCCCTGATATAGCTGTGTTTGGTTTTAAAAACTGATGCAAATGTTATGTCTCTACAGAGCCATAAATGCTTTTGTCTCCCCATTTATGGTCTCTACCATTCCTTTTTTTACAATTGTGATTTTTAAATCAGATGAAATCAAACTTCAAATTGCAAACTTGCTAATATAAATGGATAGTATTTGTGTTCAGAAAGTACTTGTATGACTAAAAGCTGCACATATATGAAAACTATGCGTTTCTTTCTTTTTATTGCCATGACATTCTTTTACTAACTGAACTTGTGCCCAGAAGTATGTCTGAAATACCACATCTCTTATTATATACAAGTAAAAGTACTGAGGAAGATTCTTCAAAATGCTTGGTATGTTCTGTGCTGATATGCTTAGAATGACACCTTTGAAAGCTTAAAATAATGCAGATTTAAGAAATTCCAAGAAAATCTAATAATTTAAGTGAGTTGTTATGATATACTCTTTGGTGTATGCCTCTTTGGTAAATTGTGCCCACATTGCAATGCCATAGGTATTCAGGACAAGCCAACAGTTGACCCTAAGGAGGACTTTTATTTCTTTTCTTAGATGGTTATGGAGCAAGGGAACTGGCTGGTAGGTGGAGATCTACAGGTCCTTGACCGGATTTATTG
>NW_010589688.1:711187-758178 GCF_000705375.1 Tinamus guttatus
GCGCCAAAGTGCTGACAATGGCCCCGGGTCTCCGAGCATTGGAAATTGTGCCCTTCAGAGTTGCAGCTTATAATAAGAAAAAGAAGTGCATGGACTATTATGACTCTGAGCAGTAAGTTGTGTTTAAGTTTTAAGACTTAGCAGACTTTCTAAGCAATATCAGCCTTTTTTCCTTCCTCTAGCTATTAACAATGCTTGTTTATTTATTAGTTAAGTTGTTAGTTACATTATTCAGAGATACAAGTCTTTAGATGTGTTTTCAGTTCATTAAAGCAGCTTGACTTGAGAATATGGGTACAATTAACCTGAATCCTGCTTTAGCTATCACTGAAAGCTACCTTTTCCTCCCAGGTGCAGGAGTTTGGTTCTGAAACAGGTACAGGCAGCTAAATCCTTGGAAACTACTGTTGCGGGCTGAGGTGCATTACCAAGTTTCCCTTGGTCTTCAGCTGCTTATGTTAACAGTTATATTGAGTACAGAGGTCACTGTGGACTCTCTCATCCATTTTTTGAGTTGTCCCTAGGAGTTCTCATCATTGTGCAGGATAAATAGATCATGATGTAAATACGGGATTTTTTTTTTTGGTAAGAATGTTTTGGCTTGAACACTTTTTTCCCCAGGTTTCTGCCATTGCCATGGAAAACAAACCCATCTGCCTTTAACATGACCCACCCCTGTCCGTGGACCGTTTTGATTTCCTCCCTGGATGCTGTTTGCAGGTTGGAGTGTGACAGCCATCCTCTAGATGGCAATGCAGACACACGCAGCCTGCAGGAGCAGAGCTGCCATTGCCACTGATCGCCATAGGCAGCACACAGTGCTAGACTCCAAACAGTGGGAGCTTGTGCGGGTGCAGCTGGCTGCATCTCAAGATAATCTGTGTGATAATGGAAGTGCAAGAGATTCTTTGACCATGTTGTGGTTGTCTTTGTAAGGAGGAAGACAGGGAATAGAGGGTTGTTTGAAAACACAAGAGGATCAGTAAAAGATGAGGACTCTTTGTACTATGGTACAAAAAAGCTACTGTTCAAGTCTTTTCCATGTTTACCATCTATTTGAGAAAGACAACATTATTTTTTTTCTGAGTGTGGAAAAACATTTGGAAACTTGGCAGCCAGCTATACAATTCAGAACTTTACATTCCTAATAAATGTATGGGAGATTATTACCAGCATTTCTTTTACAACTGCTTGGGCTTCACTCTGCTGTATTGCAGTATTTGCCTGCTTTGGTGCTATGTTGAGACTGAAGTTGTGTGGTAGCAGGTATATCTGCAAGCTTACCTGGCTGTAAGGAAAGCAGGGATAACCTGCTTGCATTCAGGGCTACTCAGGCAGCATTGTGAGTGTGGATGAAGTTAAGAAAAATCCTGAAAAATCCTTTATGCTAGCTGGTTCAGTCGCACAGCTGTGCACAAAGTTTAGGTCTTTGTATGTTCTATTTGGTTGAAGTCACCCTGTAAAAAAAAGTTTTTTTTTTTTTTTTTTTTAAGATCTATAAACCATCAGTGACTTGAGACTAGGTTAGTATTTTAGCTCATGAAGCCACAATGATTTTTAAATTTTATGTGGTATCTTAAAGCTAGGTTTAGCACCTCATGGAACCACAGCCTTTGAAAACACATTTTTGAAAAAGCAGTGTCTAAAACTAAGATCTAGGAAAGGGACTTGAAAAGTTCATTTGAGGTGGTATGCTAGCCTAGATAGAGCAAACTTTCTCTTTATTCAAACTAGGATAATAATAATAATAAATTCCTTTTGTTCTGGCTCAAATTGAAAAACAAGTCTCATCTAAATTCCTGTAGGAAGCTTGAGCATTTCCATTTGCACAGAAAATGGAACAAATAGTATGGTAGTATGGGTAAAAACTATATGAGCATAGTGGTCTCTGGCATATCCTAACTATTATTCTTCTAATTTTATAAAACTTTGAATTAGATTTTTCCAAAACTTGTTTGGAAATTACTACAAAAAGAATTTTGGTTTTGAGGAAGTTCTAAATGAAAGTCTTACCTGTGAGCTGCTTGTAGACTGAGGTGTCAAAACCACTATTACTATCAACAACAACAATAAAAAGCCTGAATGCTGAATTTGCTTCCCCAAATAGTTGCTGTGTTTCTTGATCCAAGAAGGCCTCTCAAGCAGTTACCACAGACAAGTGTAACTCGGGATTGGTGGCTTAATAGTAATTGTTTGGGTGAGCAGAGATTCCTAAGACTTTACAGAAAGTCCTGCAAAATGCAGCCACAGACTGCTGCTGAGAAAAAGAAACTCAATTAAGCAAAGGAAATTAGTCTGGTAATTTAAAACAAAAAAACAAGAAAACACCACCAACAGTGTCTGGAAAAATGAATATGTACTTTTTTTCTGTACTTGGGGGGAAAAAAAAAACCCTGGTGAAATCCTCTTAACTAAAAGAAACCCATTAGTAAGGTTACTGCAACAGGGTGTTCATGCCTTCCGTAAGAGAAGAATGCAGCATAGGAACTGAGTTGTCTATATGTTTGTAGTTTATTTCTAGGCCCCTTGCTATGGTCATCAAGCCTGCTTTAATACTGTCAAACCTTATTTAAAGGACAAATTTTCCAACAAAAGACATGCTACTTTCATGTTTGTTTGCTGTAGTTTCTAATTTTTAAGTGGTAGTAAGAGATTGAGACTCATTTGATTGTTCTCCTTAATTTAGTTATGTGAAGTAAGCATTATCAGCCAATACTATGGCATAATTTGAATATGCTAAAACACTGAAGAAGCTCAAACTTAAACCATCCTGCTAATGAGGAAGGAATTTCATTCACAGTAGGTAAAGGATTTGCTTCACTTATGTTAATATTAAGCACATGATTAGGTTCTGCTTTCACACAGTTTGTAGTTGGTTAGGTTTTGAACCTAGCTGATACTAGTTAGGTCATTCAGTGTGAAGGGTATTCCGCAGACACTGATGTCCTTGTAATGTTGTGGGACAGCAGGGACTTTGGACATTTGGCAGAACCAGGAACTGACAGGTTTTCTGTATGCCTATGGGCATCTTAATACTGTAGCTTCCTACTTGCAAATTGGAGGTAACTTTATTGTTGTTATAAGACCTATATTGACCTTGAAGACCTTGAGATTGTTGTTTCAAGCACTGTTGCATCAGTGTTTGGAGCGTTAAAAAAAAAAAAAAGGCATAGAGAGCTTTCTTCATTGCTGGGGTGCCTTGTGATATTACAGTATAAATAACTACTGTGTTTAAAAAAAATACTAATCTTTGTAAACGAAAGGAAAGAAAGAACCAGTATATGAACATTCTGTTTTTCCCATTTGCTTTATAGTCTTCTATAGACTGATGTTCAGTTACAGCATGAATAGTTTGAAGATGAATTGAGCAGCACAAAATTGTTCTTGTGTTACTGTGACCAAATCACTTAAGGTTATTTGGTTGAAGCAAAGTTACAGACTATGTATAATTCTAATGTCTTGGTATCTTCAGTTCATTTGTAGGGTGTATGGGGAAGTTGTGTGTCTTCCCGAAGCTTTATCAGGGAGGGGCTAACATCCTTTTGCTACTCAGACTTTGGTATTGCCACCACATTAAAAATAACCTTTGTAGCATTTGCTTTACTGTTTTTTCTTTCAGATCAGATGAAGACTTGAAATGTTTTTTCCCTTTCTAGAAAATGAACCAGGGACTCTCCTTTATCCCACATATGTTTGGAAATAACTATTTGCAACAAAAGCAAAATATTTTCAGCCAGCACTAGTGAACAGTAGTCATCTTCCTAGCAAGGAACAACTGACACACCGTAGGCTTACATTTGCTTTTAAAAGTTTTCATATTTGCACACTTGATGTTTTGCAAAATTAAAACATAATAAGGTTGTTTTTTTACCTTGCGCTTGTATACTTAGGAATCCAGAGTCCTGAATTGAGAGCCAGAAGAGGAGAGCAAGCATGGTATTGCCATTGTGTAAATGCATACAGTCTAGATGCAACAACAACAAAAAAAAGGCTATTAGTTTTGTGAAAGGGAACTTGCTAATTTCCATACCCTACTGAGCATAATTCAGCACTTAGAGGCAAATTCTGCCCTCTGTGCACACTTGGCTCTCATATCTGCCTCAGGCATGTGCATCTGAGATCAATATTTGGCTTTTATTTCAAACAGACAAGTAAAGAATGAGTAATGGATACATGTTGCAAATGGAGCAAATGGTGTAAATGAAATTGCCATATTTAATTGAAGAATAAATCATTTTTACTTGGAACTCTTCATAGAATTGTGGCGTTCTTGTCTTGGTTTGACTGTTTCGCTCCCACTAGAAGCAGGAGTTTAACTTGACTGGAGCGTTTCCTGCTTGCCTCAGATACCTGAGAAGTTGCTATTAGTTTCCATTGTCTTATCAATAAATGACAATCCTGAGACAAGTTCACTCATACATCTGTCCAACTGAATTCTTTTGGAATTATATCTTTAAAAGAAGATGTTTTCGTCTTCTTCATTCATCATTATTTCTTCTGTTGAATTTGTGCTTTTTTATTTTGAACTAGCTGTGTCACGTGCATGTATATGAGTACATGTGAAGTGACTTGCAGTGACCCAGCTGCAGAAACTAGGAAGTCTATCCCTAGATTTTGAGGCTTTTTACCCTCTTTCCTTCTCCGTGGGATTTCCTGCCTTTCTTGTTATGCCTTTCCCAATTCTCTGGGGGCACTGAAAGGAGCTTCTTCAAAGAGCATGGAGTGCTGGACTACTGCCTTGGCAGGAGGAGCAGAGGCTGCAGAACAGAATGGCTGTTTGGCACAGCCCTGAGCTGGGAGGTGGAAATGCTTCTCCCTTAAAGCAGTGCCCTCCTTTCTGGTAGAGGGAAGGTAGACCAGATGGAAGTGTAGACTAGATTCAGCCCAGAGGACATCAGTTGGACCATTCTGCTAACCTCAGGAATCTGAAAAACTGCATATGGTAGAAGGTGCATGTTCAAAATATTTTCTGGTATTGCTAGTCAGATGTCTGGAAATGACAATTGCTATCCAGCATTCTACTCTCAAAATGAGCTTTTATTCAAGTTTCAAAGAAGAGGAAGAAATAAAGGAAATGTGCTTGCAGATCCAGCTTTTTAAATATGTTGTCTTCTTTTTCCCTCCCCTATCCTTCCTTTCTATCTCCTATCCTTCCCCTCCTGTACTCTCCCAGCCATGAAGACTTTGAATTTATATCAGGGACCCGCATGCGCAAGCTGGCTCGAGAAGGACAGAACCCACCAGAAGGCTTCATGGCTCCCAAGGCCTGGACTGTGCTGACAGAATACTACAAATCTTTGGAGAAGGCTTAGGCCTCTTATTAACTGCAGATCAACCTTTGACGCCTGATTTATTAACAAGAAGGGGACCACACAGTCATCATTTGTGTTGCTTTGTTGTGGTGTCTGCCAGGAAGCTTTTCTCTGAAAACAGACTCTTTCTGCCTAACTTAGCATCATTCTTTGCCTGTCCTTATGGGTTCTATTATGTCCTGGCACCTAAATAACTGATGGTTTTAATGTCTTCTCTTTTATTACAGTTAATATTGTTGCAGTAGGATTTTTAACTCTTGTCTTTTTTTTATATATATATATTTTATTGCCTCTGTCCTTTGAGTTCTGCAGCTGTTAAATTCATGCAACTTTTTCACATGTTATTTAAGCTGTTGGTTAGTTTTGGGTTTTAGTAGTTTGTAGGAAAAAATGTAACTGTTAGATCCTTTAAAATGAATACATGCTCTATAAGTGAAGAAAGTAAATAAGATTTAAAATTATTGTGAAAGTATACTAAATCTTTCTTATCAGCATCTCCAGAAACATTTAACATTAATTCCTTGTTATGTATATTCAAAAAGCAGAGTTCTATATGCAGTGTAATTAAACTTTATTTTTTGCTTCTTTGTTTAGTTTTGGAGTTCATTGAGTTGGCTAGTACTTTCCTTCTACTGTGAACCAGTAAAGCTGGGGAAATGGTCAAGTGGTGACTAAAAGAATATATCTAGTTTTCCCTTTTAATAGATAACTAATCCAGAGTTTATTTTATTTTTTTTTCCTATATGCTTGTTGACAGGGATGTAATATCTAGTCAGTAGGGGAATGTTTTACTCATTTGATTTAACTTTTGCCAGTATTAGGTGCTGAATATACTTGTTGAGCCAACTACAACTTAAAAATAATATAGGAAATACTGGACAAAAATTTGTAGACTTGCATGTTTATGAAGTGAAGTCATTCGCACCTTATGAAGTGAAGTCCAGAAAATAAGTGGAAGTGGTGAACACTAATATGAACAGGGCAGGAGCACGTGGTTAATTTGCAGGCAGGACTTGCTCTGTGTAACAGTATTCTCTCATGACGTGCAATTTCACTGTGCAGTTCCCTTTTTCCCTTTTGTCTAACTATCTCTTGTAAGGAACTTGTACTTACGTGAAAGGGCTACCCCAGAAATAATTTCTTTTTCAGCATCTCCCTTTTCTCTAGGTTTTTTTTTTTTTTTTTTTTTTTTTTTTTTTTACCTTCCCTTAGTGGACAACAGCATTAGTTGGCCAATCCTAATGTTGTTTCTCATAGTAGGTTCAACATTAGTAAGGTGCTGTGGTTTTTGAGGTTCTCTGAAACTATTTTTGGATGTCTTCCAGGAGAAAGCAACAGGACTAATGGGGTAATGGGGGGTGCACCCCACCTATTCTCACACCTGTCTTCCCACACCTGCGCTTTGACCAAAGGAAGAGAAATGACCTAAAGGACATGTTAAAGTGCTCCTTTCCACTCCCTACCTTCTACAGCTACCTTGATCTTCCTTACAAATGGTTCCTTCCCTGCTGTTCTTGCACAGCATAAAATATGGTATAAAATAAAATATTCCATGCTTTTTGTACAATCCTAGGATGATGGTTGACTTCTAGATGATCATTTGGATGTTTTGAACATGTAATGTACAAAAGTAATAAGACTCTTGATCCATATAATGCAAGGATGATGTGAATCCAGCTTTTCAAAATACAGGAGGATTAATGAGGTAGGTGGAGATCACCAAACTCTAAACCTTGGTGTTAAGTAAGTGCTACAAAATTACTGCATTGCCTAGGTAAAGCGATTAATTCCAGATGACTCCGATTCTCCTAGTACATATGAGGAACTTGAGGAAAAAGTTGAATTTTCTGTAAAGAACCACAAAGCTAAGATGTTGTGTGTGTGATCTTCCATATGCTTATGTTTGACTAGCATGACTTGAAATGTCACTCTGAATATTCAATATCTGAGGGTTAGGATGGATAAAATAGTTGATGAATGCTGAGGTTGCTGGCTTCTACCTGATCTTTTTATTTATTTATTTTTCAGCAGAGGACCTAAACAGTACCAATGTGGTAGTACATCAGACATCGGAAATGCAGAATGAGTAGGTCACATTTTTAGACACAGTTTGGAGATAAGCAAGCTTCCACATCTGGAATAATTCAAAAAAAGTCAGGAGGGGGTGGAAATGAAGTATGAGATATGGGGTGGAGGAGGGTGGCTGTGGAAATGGAACAGAGCTGTCATGGAGCTGTGTAGCCAGTACTGTAATTAGTTTGAATGTGAACTTCCCTTGCATTTTTTTATTAATTTTCAGCAAGCTCCACAGGTAGAACACATGGAGGTTTAAACTTTATCTTTGTATGCTACAACAGGCAAAAAAATTATGTTCATCCTGACCAAATAACAAAGTAGTTCAAATCCATTTTCTTTCCTTAAGGATTTAAGGTGTTAATCAAGAATCATCTTCCCTTTTTAAAGCAGGCAACTTCAAAGACTAGTATGTGTGTGTCGCTTTCAGTATTTACACATGCCCCTTATGTCTCCGCTCATGAACTTCTAAGTTTTTATGCTAGACACTGTAGGAACAGAGAACAAAGCTCTCATCTCTGGTATAAATTAGCTTCCCTGTGAGTCAGAAGACAAGTTTATAGCCTCCATGGCACAGTCTCCAAAGATAGGGAATGGAAAATTCAGGCCTGTCAATACAGGAGAATCTACAGGGAAAAATGAGATGGAGTCTGAATATGCCTTCATCTTTGCAGGGATGTCTGTTTATCTCTCTACAGGAGTTGGATTTACTGTGATACCTGAGCAGTGATAGGAGGTGTGAAGGAATGGTATTCCAGTCTGCAAAGCTGATGCAGAATCCCTCATCACCAGTAAAATAATGGGGACTTTAGCCTGGACTGAGTTACTTATGAATGAAAACCATTTTGATAGCTCAAAATTAATACTTTGTTCTGGTTTATGAATTGATCTTGGGAACTCACTTACCAAAACTACTGACTTAGATGCATAGAAAAACAGAGTGATACTAATCCCATTTCTTTTGTATTTAGAGCTTTTCTAAAACAGAGTGGAAAAGGTAGGTTGCCACAGGTAGCTTTAAAGCCTGCTGTGGCTGGTTTGTTGGATATGGCAGTTCCCTGCTGGCAGGAAAGCAACTGGTAGGGAAATGTGATTTAAAGTAAGACCTTGCTAAAGCTTTCTCCTCGGCCGTGTTGTTTTACCTTGAAGAAGCCTGAGGGTTGGAATAACAGGGCCTCTCCTAAATTTGCTTTCTCAGTTCTCACATACACACATGTGCATACACACACGTGCTCTCACACACACACAAATGTTTTGACTATGAATAGAGCTGGATTTTTTTTTTTAAACTGTGCTTTTGAAGTGTTCATTGAAGGGTTTTCTTTGTGTCTCCTGCAAGCTTTGTGTCTTGTGGTATTAGGATTTTTTTAGCTGTATCCCTTTTCATTTTATTTCGTCACTATTAAAATAGCTTTTTTCTTTATGGGAAGGTGTATATGTTCATGAGCCAGAATCATTCCTGCAACATCACCAGAAGTGTCTGCCTTAGAAGGCTCATCTTGATATCATTTTAAAGTTGAAGGAGGAACGAACCTCACTGAAAGCTAGAATACAGAACTTTATACTCACATCTGGAATTCTTAGACAGTAAATGGCTCTGACTTAAAAGAAAGATAGAGTTTATGTGCCATAGAAAGATAGAGTTTATGTGCCATAAAAACTGAAGGAGCCTTGCATTCAATGTAAGGACTGTCACTTGACCTTGGTGTTAAAAGCCAACAGCAACGCACTTTGAAGTATGACTGTAGTCATAATGCTTGGGTATATGTCAAAAGAGCAAAAAATCCTCATCTTCAGTGGGGTGCAAAGCATGCACAAATCTTTTATCTTCTGCAAACAGAGCAGTTTAGTCTGTGGAGTCCTATGCTCCATCTAAATTGTGTGTGGTTTTAAATAAAAGGAATATATATATATATATATACATATATATATCTATAAGACTTCTTTCTATTCACACTTCTTTTCTCATAACAGCAGTTATGATGTCAAGCCAAAGGCTTGCAGTTCAAGTTGCAAGTCTTCCATTTTTTCCTGAGCACCTGCAGATCTTAAGTCTTTCCATCTCAATGACCTGCATCTGAATTTGTGGTCTAAATCAATTTCTGTCAAGACTGACAGTAAAATTTGTTGAAAGAAATGTGATGAGATTAGGACCCATATCCATATGTTAATGCTGTCTGAAAAATGTTGGTGAATTTTGTATAGTACAAAAGGCAAAGTTTCATTCAAGAGCACAAACCTACCCCTCTAACTCAAACATTTCTCTTACTTCAGTAATACGACTACCAGGAATAAGAAAACATTTAGGCTTTCATCCATTTAGGCTTTAACTTGATTTCCTTGACACCCTTCTCAGACGTAAGTGAGAGGAAATAGCTTTCTTGACTCTTAAAAATTGGGATAAAGTGTTGTCTACCATAGAATGGTAGATGGCAGTCTGATGGTCTGTGAAAAGTTGTTTGCAGGACTGGTTATAAGGCAGTGAGTTTTTTTTTTCTTCTGGAATGTGAGCATGGTATTCTACCATCTGTGAAAATGGATATTTTGATCATTTGATTCATTGGTTTCCAGGCCATGCGCAGACAATCATGAATCAAAACCATGTTCAATCATGTTTCTTATGTTTCTTCTGGGAAAAACTTAGTACTATTGTAATTTAGATGATGATAAAATATGAAGGATATGGCATAATCATATGAACAAAAATGTCTCTTCATTTTCGTTGACAGCAGAGCAATAAATATGCCCTCAGAACTGACGTCAAAATTTCTGTTCAAAATGCAAAATGTTATTGACCCTTAATCAGACAGTTATTTATAGCTCCTTTCTTCATCATTTCTGCAAGAGAAAAATACTGCTTCTGAAAACTTGAATTTTTTGCCTTGCCTGTTGGCTAGACACACTTTGAATCACAGTGATTCTTGGTTTTTGCTGTTTTGTTTCAAGTTTTTCTAATTCATATTCCTGAACTCCACTTTGAATGAGCTTCACAAAGAATAATACATGTTTAAAGCTTTTTCTTCATCAACATCCTTGTCTCTTTTAATTATAGTAGTTTGATCACTTTTTCCCTCTGGAAAAGTATTGTAATGGTCATTCTTACAGAGATTGGATACAAAAACTTCAACCAGTGAAGAACTGCAGCTGATTTTTTTTCTCTACTAGCCTTTGGCTGAGGGCTGTCCTTTACTCATTTTGGGTGGAATTCTCATGAAACACTTTGTGTGCTGGAGCAAATTAGCATTTTGGGGAAAGACGCTAAGCTGATGATGGTCAATTGCAGGATAGCATCACTGAAACATTGACAATAAAAAAACTGCATCTTGTTATAGGGAATTCTTTCAGAAAATATCGTGTCTTTTCTGCAATCATTATTGGAATATAGATTCAAATTCTTTGGTCAGTGGGTTTCTGGAAAGAAATAGGCAGCTGCTTTTTCACATTTTAGTGTACTTAAAAACAACCTCCCTGATCTGCCCAGTTTCTTACAGATACAACTTGATGGATAGGAACTTGCATTTCGTCTCTTAACTCAGACCATTGTGTCTTCAATTAGAGTATTTTGCTGAAAGTTTGCAATGAACTGAAAATAATGATCTATGTAGACCAATCCTTTGTAGGAGAGTTTCAAACAGGGCAATTTGTCTTTTTGTTTAGACATTAGAATTGACTTTCATTTATACATGAACTGCAACAGTTCCACATTTTAGGGTTTCCTATATAACCACATAACTAATAAAGAGAAAATTCAGCCTTTTTGCCCATTCTTGGTTTGACTGATTATAATCCTACAAGCATGCTTATCTTGGAACCAATGCTGAGGAAGCAGACAGCTTTCCACATGGGTTTTGTGAAGATGACTCTGGAAGGCATCAGCTTAATTTGATTCTCTTTTTAAAATGTGAGCTTAAAGCAAGACCTTGCTGACTGAAGGAGAAACATGACTGAGTGGAGAGTCTGCAGGGTATGCACTAATTTCCCCTATATATCTGTGATTAAAATTTGGAATACGCAAAGTCTTTTATTTTGACCAGAGTTGCTGTACTCTGAAATGCAACAGAAGGGGGGATTCAGAAGTAACAACCTTACCTTACCTAGCCAAGTAAAGGCAAAAATCTAAGCTAAGAGGTTTTTTTTTTTTATCTAATATCTTATAAAATGGTCATACAACTAGAAAAGGTCTGCTAATCAAAACCCAGGAGACTGTGTGCCTGCATATATCCCTAGGAAGGCTGCTACTATTGTGGAGAATTCTAGCACTGAAGATAACTCTTTGCAGCATGACTTTACCATCCATTGCATGGTTAGTATGGAAATTTAAATGTCTACTCAACCTCCAAGAGCAATTTTAATAAAATGTGTGCCCATAGCACATTCCACTCTTGTATCTTTTCTTCCTTTTCTCATAAAAGTATTTTGCTATAGTTTTGGGCTGGAAATGTTCTTGTACTTGGACGTTCAAGGGAGGCATCACAGTTTACAAGGGAATTATTGCAGTTTAAAATTCATCAGTTGTGAAAAATACGGGAGAAGTGACCGCAGAGTGTTCTGTGACAGGAGTTTGATTTTGGTCTGGGTTTGTATGCCAGTGACTGCAGTTTTTCTAAGGTTGTAGGCTACTATGGGACTGATTGGTTAGTTTGTTGTGAGCACTAGTCAGCCTATAACCTTGCTTTTGTTATCTTTTATGGTTCAGATGTAGTCTGTGCACTGTCTGATAATTGAAGCTCACAAGTTTTTAAACTATTATGCTGAAATTGCTAATAAGTTTTCATGAATTTTAATCTACACAAAATTACAAAGTGCAAATTTTTATTTATTTATTTTTTAAAAAGGCAAGATTACAAATAAAGGATAATAGTAGGTGGATGAACACTTCCCAGATGATCACCTTGCCTAGGCTGCAGCTGCTCTTGGTGGAACCCCAGGTGGCAGTGTAAGTGCCAAGCCCACAGAAGGGATTTGTGCCAGGTCTGGAAACAAGAGCACAGTTATTTGTAGTGCTTTTTTGGTGTTCTCTTCCCCTTTCTGCTGTGCTGTGATACAGTACTTTGTTAATGTGTATGATAAGAAAGGCTTCTAATAAGGAAAAATAATGAGCTTTTTCAAAGCTTAGGAGACAGAAGAAATGAGAACTGGGCATGCTTTAGCTGTGCAACCTTGGGAAAATAGTTAAGAAAATCAGAAGCTCTGTATTATACTTTTAATATTTCTTGATAATAGTTATCTCATCTCTTGAGTTGTTCTGCCAGTTGCTCTGTATTTCAGTTTCCATAATACCTGTCTGATGAGGAACATGATCAAAGAGATTATACTTTGTTTGCTATTAATTTCTTATGCAGGCCCTGTGTAATTCTTTCGCGTTTCAAGATAAAACTGTAAATAGTGAGGAAAGCCTCCCAGTTTGCAGTGTGATATAATTAAGCTGCATCTGGTAGCACTCATTTGCAGAATGTTCACAGAACTGTTCTAACATCATCCGTTGTACTGATGCACAAACTAGGAAGTAATCAAAAAGGCAAATTCATCACAGGCTCCATTGGAAACAAAGAGCAAAAGAAAAGCCTGCTGTTCTCCAAGCAGAAACATACCAGTCCTGTAATGGTACTGGGGGATGGGAAACATTAAAGCTTCAAACCAACATAGATAAAAGACTAAAGGAATTAAGAGCTTTAACTAATATTAGTCTTAATCCAGGTCCTTTGTTTAAGGGTTGGTTGCCTGAAAGCTGCAAGACTGAGCTTGTTCAAAGAACCGAGTATCACTATTCCTTGCTTTTAAGATAGTTTTCACTTATTCTAGAGCTGCTAAACTTATTTAAATTCGTAAAAAAAAAAAATGTATCTGAAAGTGGTAAGCTTCTTAGTATTTCAGTTTTTCTTTCATCTGATGCAATGAGTATTTTCAGTCTGCTCTGAAAATATAAAGCTGAATCTGCAGATTGATAGTTGCTATGTGTGACCATGTCTGAGCTCTTGCCATTGTCCCTGTGCTAATGAGAAGATGCCATTCCCGATGGGGAGATGGCAAATCTACCCTTAGCGCTCACGCTCTGGGATTAATTTAATGGATGCAGTGGTGAATGCTATGCAGAGGTCTGTGAGAACATGCTGCCTGGGAACAGCAGGCTTAGCATTGCCTCGGTCTGGTAGATTTTCAAGTCGCTTGGATCTTCTTTCTGCTGCAGTCTGTGCTAGCAGATACCCTCTTATGTTCTGAGGTGAATCTACTTCCTGGTAAATTTATTTCGTAAGTGCAAAAAAAGGATATTACGGTTTCACTGCAGGAGCCAGCCCTTGAAATTTTCATGAGACTGCTGCTGAGCGGGCCTTGCTGTCTTGCATATTAGAATGACTAATTTAATTCAAAGACTGGAATATAGACTGAGTACTCCAGCATTTAGTAAGCAGTTTTGCCCCTTCTATATGCTAAAACTATTTTTTCCCATAAATATAGAATAAAAGAATAAAAATGTAGAAGAAAAGTCCCCTTCGCAGAATTCTGCTGAACAAATGGGGCTATAATGGTTCTTTCTCAGAATTAAATACCAGTCAGACCTGCTATTCATATGTGACATGCTTGTTTGTATTTGCTCTGATCTCTTGCTGAAATAAAAAAAAAACAGAAACTACATGGGATTTAATTACAAGCTTATCTAAGCTATCTTTTATTCAGACAGTAGAGGAGTATGTATTTATCTGAGTAGAAATTCTGAAATGTAGTCCTTTCTGCTGTCAATCTTTTCTTTTTAAGAATGAATTATCTAGCCACCAGTGCTTGGTTTCTTGCTTTTTTGTTTGTTTCCCTGTGTTGGAAGCCTATCTTTAGTGTAATGATATCAAGCTATTGCAGTCATAGGCAAAATAATTAAGTGGATTTGTTTTCCTTTGTCTATAAGTCCTACACAAAAATATTGGCATACTGATTTGTTTGCTTCTGAGGTACCTAGTTTTACAGTGTTCTGTTTCATCATAAGGAATTCTTATCTCTTAGAGGGCATTAAATTAGATTGAAGTCATATTTGTAGTGTTCTATGTGGCTAGTTTAAATCATAAATATCTATAGAAATAATAAAATTCTGTTCATTTGAATCAGTTATTTGAAATCATCTAAGTTTGATGCTCAGCAGTTTTTCATTTCTCTTTGGAAGAACTTCTCACATCCAAATTCTGCCACTTTTAGCTTCTCCAGATTTATACCTAGAAGATATTTATCCTTATCTGTCATTACCCAGATTGGTTTACTTGTATGGCTCAACAAGTTCAATTAACATTAAAAACAGGCATAAAAATTCAGCTCTCTTTAGAAGCAGCCATTTTTTTCAGGTTAAATTTGGATTCCATTTTCATGTTATGAGAGTTTTATCTTTTACTGGGGATGTGCCCCAGATATACTACCCTGTTTGTAGAGGATGAGCTACCTTCTTACGGTGAGCAAGATGTATAGAGAAATCCTGTTACTAGATGAGTTTTAACCTCATTTCTGGTTAAGGGGTGAGTTAATTACCTTTTCTTTACAGTGTGCAGAATTCACTGAGTAGAGTTCTGTTTATTTAATAGGAAACACATTATGGGATATACTATAGTGAGTCCTTTTTAAAAAGTCTGTGTGTAATGTAAAGCAAGATTTTTTTTTTGCATAATGAGGTGACAATTAAGAGGCGTATTTTTACTTTAATGTTGCTCATGTTCAAGGGGTCTTTAAAGTATTTGTGTGTGTCTGTATATATACATATATAGAGAGAAAAGTAAGAAGAGAGAAAGTATCTTAACCACAACATATGTTTCCGTTGAATCTTATCCACTTTCTTCAGTGACAAAGCCACATGCTATCCTTCTTGGCCAGTGAAGGCCAGTGCAGATATGGAATAGTGAGTTGGATTCCATGCTCCGAGCCAAGCAGTTGCATAATCTGGTTATTCGTGCAGAGGACAGGTGCATAGCCCCTGACAGGTATAATATTCTGTCTGTTGATTTCTTTTTCTGCTTTTTCTTTTTCTGCTTTTTCTTTTTCTGCTTTTTCTTTTTCTGCTTTTTCTTTTTCTGCTTTTTCTTTTTCTGCTTCTATTCAGATCTTGCAATGTTGTTCTGCTAGCAGTTGGGTAAAGATGCTATGCACTCAATCTTAGCATATTGAAAATCAGTAGTCCGAAAATCAATGACGAAGAGCAAATAGGATGAATCAGTATCTTTTTGGAGGGGATTGGAATATTTTTTTGAGATTAAAGGAGCATACAGAATATTATCTGAAGCACCTTGAGGTTACCCACTTTATTTGTCAGAATTATCTTAGCCAAGCTTCTTCAGCTTCTTATATCATCACTAGAGAATGAGATGTGCACTTGAGTCAGAATGTCAACTCTGTCTTGAATTGTCCCATGAAGGTGATTTTTTCTTGCTGACTGTACAAGAGAAAAGAGACTGGCTGGCTAATATGACCATATAAATAGCTATCTGTTTAGGTATAGGTATCTAAAGTTAGAGAAGAATGTATTTGTCCTTAGAGAGTTGCATCTTGTGTTAATGCCTAGTGATATTCCCAAAGTCAGCCCACAGTGAGACTGGTCTTTAAGGACAGTCATGAAATGTTTGTCCTTCTTACACCAATTTCTGATTTTAGCTTTTTTAAAATTTTTGAAAGTAGTAGCAATACAACAATCAGCTTGTTTGAAAATTTATTTAGCTCTCTCCCTCCTTCCTTTTCAGAAGTATGATTTAATGGCTGTCGGGTTGGAAATGTGATTTTACTTCCCAACTCCTAAGTGGGAGTTGCAGCATGGGTCTTCAGTATTTCCAAGTTTATTTCTCCTAATAATTTAGTCGGGGGACTAAGAAAGGGAAGCTTCTTAGAATTCAGCATAGTGCCTGTCTGCTCAGAGAAGCAAACTCGATGCAGCTTGCAACAACTTGATTTAGCTGCATGAACAGTGCGTGTACTGTACAGGTACAGTGCATGTACAGTAACAAAGAGCAGTTAATTGTGATGAGAGGTTTCTCCGTTAAAGCAGAGACTTTAACTGTTTTCAGCATTTATTACTACTGAGGATTTCACAAGGCTGTTTTAAATTCAAAGCTTTTAATTTCTCTTGTAATGTGCAGGACAGCAAAATCATATTTTGAATTAACTTTATATTCATGTAGAAAAGAGGAGAAAAAGTTCACTTTTAACCTTCATGTAATCACTTGGTGAAATTAGTATCATTTTAAGAAGCAAATTCTACTTTAAATAGTTGGGTAGTTCTGAGAGACCTAAGTAATAAGCTGGACATAACTGTTTCACTGTTAGGATTTTTTTTCCTCTTTGAGCCATTGGCAAACCAAAGACATTATGTCCCTAATGATACAAAGGTATTTTTCTGTGTACAATTTTTATGATTAAGCTACAGCTCAAGGTTTAACGGGTTGATTGTCCTTTTCTCTTATGCCAGAGTGTGTTCTGGATATATTAATGACAAGATGTTTCCTACCTGAAGGAATTGGGAAAGGAAAAATCTCATAAATGTGCGCGGTGTTTTCTTTAAAAAGAACAACCCTCTTATGCTATGTAACAGAAATGTCATGAATTAAAAACAATTCAAGAATTGACTTGGCAGATCATACTGGAAAGGAAAGGGTCATGTGCAATAGACTGTAACTTCTGGAAAAAGAAATTGAGATAGTTTTCTGGAAACAGTTTTAACTTGTAATCCCTGTAGCACCTCTGCATAAATCCATCCATGGCTCTTTCCCAACTTTTCTTGTTGTCACTCTTCCATCTACCCCATTTTCCTCTCCTTTAATTTGTTTTGGTTTTGAATTTTGTCCTATTGTGTCCTATAATCCTGTGTCCAGGGACAATGTTATGATTAAGAGGTACAAAGTCCATGGAACTTTGGATATGCTGGAGTGAAGTATTCTGCACTTAACTCATGTGCTAGCACTTAATACGCTTGATTTTCTTACCTTTATTTTTTTAGATGCTTTATAAAGCATGTCATTTGAATACCTTCATCTTTTCCCCCTTTTAAATTTATATTTATTAATCTTTGGAAATAGATAATCTCAGAGAAAAGTAAATAATAGTGTTGAAAGAACATCTTTGGGATCACAGCACAGCATGACTATAGGCTTTTAGAAAGGAATCCTTTGCTTAGCAGCATGAGGCTTTGCTAGTTTTGAGGGCAGTGATGAAATCTGTCCTTGTGCAGAATATACAGGGCTTACTAACTCCCTAATACAGGGGTTATTTACCACTAGTTGGGAAAGTCTACACTGGTGGGAATGGACATTGTTCTCTGGATTTCACAGGAGCAATGCAAACTTACACATTTACATTTGGCTCAGAAACTCAGAATGTTCAAGGTCCTTGAAGGTTCAAGTGGAGAACAGGCCTTCGAGTTTGGCCTTTCACATAAGGGTGAGTTTTACCCTGGGTGTATGGATTATCCTACATAAAAGGCCTTCATCAGTTCTTACCATATGGTTAAAACATACATACATATTTTTTCTGTTACCTCCAGGCCCTGTAAAGCAGCTGGTATTAATGAATAAAAATAGCCAGCAAAATCATGGCATGTGGTTGCTAGAAGGAACAATTTATAGACAGGAGTCCTGTGGATTACTAGAAAGAAGAAGGAAAAAAACCCAAACACCTGACCTCTGAGAGCATGTATGAACTCTAAATTTCATCTACATCTTCAGCACCTGTATTGCTCAAGGCAACAGAATATGGGACTGATCAGCAAGCACTAATTCTATTGCTATTGCTGAAAAATTAGAGGGAAGGGAATTGGAAGCTCGGAGGGTGTGGTGGTTTTGGTTATATATTTTTTAAACATCACTATTGTAGTTTGTCTTCTAATTGACCATCGTATAAAGCTATTCATCAATTTCTGGAGAGCATCAGAAGAGAAGATGTTTGCTTTTTGTCTCTGAATAAATGTAATATAAGTAACAATATGAATTTTAGAGGGTGGATGAAGATGAATTATCTAAGCGCAAAATCACGAGCTCTTACCTCATTGCCCTTGATTGGAATTTCCCTCTGGGGCAGGGCGAGGAAGGCAGACCTACCCTTATTTAAAAAGAGCAGTGACAAAATTAAAAATCTTGCATTTTGATACTAGGAAATTATTTTAATGCCTGTTTATGTTTCATCACTGGTAGTTATCATGCTCAACGGAGGAGCAGCAGACTTTCCTTGTACCTTTATTGAGGCTCTGCTTGTGTTCATTTCTTTTTGTCCTCCCCCTGGGGTGTGTGGGTTTTTCTGCATTTTTAATATGTGTTTGCAGTTTGTATGCTAGTGAATTCATCATTTATTTCTCATAAAGGCAGTGGTTCAAATGGGAAGGTCAATATGAGATGGAAAGTCTATAGAATGAGAATTATAAACAGCATAATGATATTGTAGTAGAAAAAAATGCTGAAACTTAATTTGTGGTGAGACTAAACTGGCCAGTGCAGTTCTCGATTGTTTTATAATCAGGGGACAGGAACAGCAGGAGTTAAGGAGCGATTCTCTTGTTTTACAGCCTGGGGAAAACTCCCACCAGAATAACATCCTGGGTTGCCCTAGGGGGGAAAGAAAAAACACGAAAATAAAAGAGAGCAGGATCAAAATAAACGTAGAACGAGAAAATATTTTACACAAAGGTGTTTAAAGTTCTCAAATTATTGAATTTATTCCAAAAGTAAGAAATGCACAAATTAGGTTAATGTTGAGGAGCAACAGAAGTCTGAAATCTGGAGAAATTCACTGCAGGAGTCCATGTCTCAAAGCTAGGCAGAGAAATTCAAATGAGGAAAAAAGGCATTTTGTAGTGAGAGTGGTTACCAATTGGAAAAAATTACAAAGAGAAGCGATAATTTCTTTTTTTTTGTAAAAGGGCCATATGTCTTTGAAGTGTGTTCTAGAGAAACAAAATGCAGAAAAACATGAGGAGAGTCCAGGTAAAATCCTATAGGTAAGAGAAGGGGCTATACAATGGTACCCAGTTGGTCCAAGAGATGGTTCTTCTACTGAATATGTTCATGTGTAACAATTTGTTCTGAATGAGAAGTTCTCAGATTACATACAGCGCTCTGGGATGGGAGTGACATAGGAATGTGCCTTGTAGAAGTGTTCAGCAGTAACCAAATTCTTCTCCCTTATAAGGTTGAGGGAAGCATAAGCAGACAAATGATGTCAAAGGAGAAGCAACATATTTCCTGAGGATGAAGCTTGATTGGATCTCTGATCTCCGGAAAACCCAACAGGGGTAAATGCCTAGTGGTTTTGTGGCTTCATTACAGAAAAATTCTTGGGATATGGAAATTGTAAACAGTGGTAGTTGGGGCACTCTAATTCTTTTGGCAGGCAGCCAACTTTAGTGAGCACTCCAATTTCACAATTAAACCTCATTAGATTACGTGGCAGCAATTTTAAAATAGCATCAAAGTGCAGTGCATGGCACTATTGTCACGTTTTAGATTTTTATTCACCTACCACTGGCGATGCTGCTAATGCCCTATTAGAAGTTTGGAAATATATCTCTTATTAACCAGTGTTACACATTATGCATTTCCACTTGTCAAATGTGCAATTTTTGTGTATGGACGGTTCTAATATGAATGCTTCGGGTTTGCGCTAGAAAGAGCTGGTTACCTGCAGGTCTTGCAGGCTGCCAGAGTCAGTAACGATTTGTTCTGAAGGTCAGATCAATCTTAATGCTTGAGTGCCCAGGAGAGGCTTAGCTTGAGTTGAGTAAGGAATGTATAAGGACAAGAGGTACTTTCTGTTTAGCTGCCTCTTAAAAAAAATAATCATAACAGAAGATGTAATGGCAAACAAAAAAATTAAAAATTACTCTAAGACAATTAGTCTTTCCTGCAACAAAAATATTAATATGGGCCTTTAACAAAAACTGTTTGTAGTTTGTAAAGGTGGAAATATATATCTCCAGCACTGAGGGACTTCATAACTTCTTGGATTAGAATAGAAGTGTTTGTATGTAAAAGTTTGGCATTTTTGCCAGGCAAATCAATTCCTAAGCTCCCACATGTGAGGCATTTCTAATTATACCCAGCTGAAACTTAGCATGCCAGCTGCCAGCCCTGATTGCTGTGTTTTTTATTGCTGAGAGAGGGCTGGAACTTCTGATTTTTGGAAAAATCTTGCCCACAAATGGCAAATTATTCCTCATTGTGGTCTTTTAAAAAAAAATCCTTGAGTGTTTTATATCAAGCAGTATGACTCCTTCCCTCTCTTAACATATTCTTGGTAATAATGTTTTAAAGTGGAAATACCACACAACAGAACAACTTGCTGCACGCAAAGCCTTCTCCCAAAGGAAAGGCCTGATTCACTCACAGAGATCAATGGTCAGACACGCAAACTGGTAGTAGAAAGCAGTGCTGTAAACACACAGAGTGCAAGCTGCTCCCTGGAAATAGCTTGCGGGCAAGTTTTTACTTCCGCTGCCTCATGATAAGATCTTGCCTTTCAAAAGGAGTAACCTGCGTTACTCCGATGCGTATCTGTGGTTCTTTTGGACCAGTGGGCTTGCTGCGACCTCAGAGTTCTGCCTGTACCATGATAACTTTGTTACCTGTTGATGGAATAATGTGTGGAAAGCAAACAACTCCTGTATAAAAATCTGGGCCATATCTATTATACGATACTTGTCCAGGACTGTTTGTTATAGTAAGAGTTGTAACAGCATAAAACAGATGCAACTATAGAGAGGGGAAGTATAATAATGTATGTCCTTGCATGGTTGTGACAGTCTTGCTTAATCCAAGCAAATTCACATATTTTTTCTTTGCAACTACTATTTCCTGTAAATTTAAGCATACCTATTGCTGACCTGACTAGCATTATACATCATCTGCAATTAATCAGAGCGCTGCATTAAAACCTGGAGAGTTCTGAAGCATAGATTTTAATGTCACCATTAGTGCTGCTTGACAGGCCAAAGAAAAAGAGGAGAAAAAAAAAAAAGGAGAGAGGAAAAAAAAAAAAAAAAAAAAAAGGGAAGAAATTATATCCCTAACCACCAAAGTATGGAGATGGTACTTTCCCAGAGAGTTTCAAGCCTTCATATACATATGTGTGCTCAGGCATGTAGGCACACACTTTCACAACCATAGCATTTCATTGCACTTGCTATTTTAGGAGTGCATCATTAACTCACAGAAAATAGAAGGTGCATAAATATTACACTGCCATTTTTCATTAAAGGCTTGTATGCATCATGTCATTGACTACTGTAATCTCCTTACGTCTGAACTGATTTTTAACTGCCATGTTCTGTCTGCTTGCACAGGACTCCAGTTGTCTAAAAACACTATTAATTCTGAAAAGCATAAACTTACTCTTCGCCGAAGAACGTCTTACTAGAAGTATAGGTATTGAGATACATGTAAAAATGTATGAGTTTACCAGCCCAGTTTTCTGTATTCAATCTCTTGTAAAGTCCATGCAGGGTGCTCTTTGGTCTGAAGGTAGTATTTTTAAATCTCATGGTAGAAGGGGTGCTGTTGCACATCAAATTGCTGAGAGTGATGGGACTTCTAGAAATCTATGGCAATTCTGCTGCTGGCATATATTGCATGAGCCTGGTAAAAAGATACAGTCTGAGCTACCTGGGCAGCAGCCTGCCAAGGACCTTACAGCTCTACTTTCAGAATCAGAAAAAAAAAAAAAACAATTGAAAGATAAGAAAATACGATAATAAGCCAAACTTTGTTGAAAATAAATGGTGAGTAAATTTGGTGTCTGTCTTTGGAACTATAAAGTTTAATTCTTCTATTTCTCTGCTTGAAAGAAGACTACTCTCACTCTGAGAACAAGGGCTGATGAAGTGTTTTGATAAATCTTCATAAGAAATGCTAGATACTGTTGTGGGAAGAGGTGGAGGTTTACAGAGCATCAGCTGGACCCATTAGCCTTATTACAAAACGTGTTGTTTTGTTTATTAACTAACTCATCAGGACTTGCTTGTTCTACCCTAAGCAAAATGAATTGAGCAAACAATGGGTAGTCTTTTCTGATGCAGCAATTTTATGCAAATCTTTTTTTTTTTTTAAAAAAAAAGGCATTGTAAGGGCTTCTTAAGTCTTTTAATGACTAAAGGAGACTCTTTTTGTATGAGAAGAGCTTAATTCTTCCCCAGAAGACTTTCTTCCTAAAGAATTTCTTTGTAAATTCCATCTGTGTCTTGGTATTATGTAAGTTAACAAGTCCCTAGGCTATAGTAAATCTGCTTAGCTGACCTTTTTAAACAAGTTTAGATGGTTTGTTTTCAAACTAAAGTTATTTGTAAAAGAAACAAATGCAACTCTTGCTTTTATTTAATATTCATTGAATTAATTCATTTTCCCATAAAAAACAGATCAGACCTGAGAGTGGATTGAAAAGTACATACACCTAATTCATCATCCCAATTGAAGTAGAGATTCAATTTGATTATGAAGTACCCTTTTAAAGACATTTGTAAGCATCTCTGAATCTGTGCCTGATCTGAATCTGTGCCTGATCATCTTTCCAATTAAGACAAAATATCTATTAAGACTAAGCACTGAAATCCAAGCTCTTTAGAGAACTGATACACTCCTAAGACTATGGTTCCTAAGACTCTGGTAAAGAAAAAGACTAGGAGCTTTCATTGGAATTCCTATTTAAAATTGTGAATGTTGTGACCTTTTTTTTTTTCTTTTCTTTTCTTTTTTTTTTTTTCATTTAGGCTATAAGCTGAAATGAAAAATATGCTGAAAATGTCCTGGCAATTCTGGTGAACACCAAACTGAACCAGAATCGGAGACGTGCCCTTGCATTCCTATGCTGAAACAAGTGCAGGAGAGGACACTAAGATGGTCAGCGAAGTGGAGCACATAAAGTACAGGGAGAGGCTGAATGAACACATATTGCTCAGCCTTTAAGGAGAGAAGGCTACCCAGAGGGAGTGTTTAGAGAAGGCGGAGATAAACCCTTCTTGGAGGTGCATAGCAATAAATGAGGCAAGAGATACAAGTTGCAACAAAGGAAACCTTAATAATTTCTAGAAAAGAACATTTACAGTGAAGGTAGTCAAATGGAAAAAGTTGATCGGATAGGATGTGGAGTCTCTGTCCTTTGACTGGATTATCTGGAATCTCATTTTCTTCTGCAGTATTCACTCGGTCCTGATCTACACCTTAGATTGCACTGGAGTTAAATGCAGTCTTTTGTTGGAATGGAGTCTCATAAGGGCTTCCAATTAGCCAACAGTGCACCAAGCTGTATGTTTAAAAGCATATAATGTTAATGGCTTGTGTTTTAAAAATATTTTAAAATAGTCTTCAGCCAGAAAAATTGAGCTCAGCTATAGGGCAAGAACAATTTGCCAAATCATCAGCTGAAGCAGGAGGTTGCAATTTTGCAGATCTTCAGGGGCTCCTGGCAGAGAGGAAAGCTGTTATATATATGATGACAAGTGAAAGATAAGCAAGTTTTCCAGTCACTTGGATCTTGTCAGTTTAATTCCTCTCCAGTGCCTATTTGTAAGAGGCACTTGGGAAGTCACCGCTGATGATAGAAGTTTAAGTCTGATTCTGCCAGTTATTAAGTAATTGCACATTTTGCTTGAATAAACAGAGCCTGGCTTAAAAAGGGGGGGAAATTACCACAGCAGTAAAACCTACAGGAAACATCTCTCCTTAATTCAGTTTCCAAATCTGTGCTCAGCAAATTCCTAAATCAAAATACCTCTTTGTAAAGTGAGCCAAAGTTGTTTAAGTGGCAAACGATATTATGGCATTTACACAATAGACAACTAATAATTAAATCTATGTTAATATACATAAATTTACTCGTAAAAATCTGTTATGGACTAAAAAATGGAATCTTCTATTTAGGATAACCATATATCAGATGAGTGCAATGTAGGATTGAGGCAGATTCCATAGTGTTTTGAGGATTTTTTTTTGTTTCCTGTGAGTGTCTGTAATTTGCAAAGGGAAATACTGCCTATTTGGTGAAGTATTTACATTTTTTTTATTTTTGAGTATTAAATAGTTGATCTTGTGACAAAAAGAAAAACAACCTTATTTTCCTGTGACATGTTGATACTATAGAAATTTGCCTGCGAGGGTGGCATTTTATTCATATTGATAGCAACAATAATTTTCTTTCTGCCTTTCTTCTTATATTTAAGTTGTGGTTCAAACTCCCAAGCTTCTATTGTCAATATTTGAATGAACTTTTCTTTTTCTAAACCAGATCCAACTTCTAACACTTAGCACTCCCATATTTTCACTGTAAATTAGCTCCAAATTATTCTTAATTTTCTTGTTTGAGTTCTTTCCCTTTTAATTATATTTTTCTTGCAAGTTTGTTTGTGAAGGGCACAGAATAAGGATGCGTTGTTAACAGCTGTGACTTCAAATATAATTAATAGCAGAGGGTGCCTCTTCGGTCCATGCCATGACTTTAAGTCATGTTTTCCTGATTTGTTGGCACAGAAGGTCTTTGGGGATTGAGCTCTAGCTGCTTATGTTGCATGATGTCTAACTCAGTAGGATTGTGTTCCTTCCTGGGGCTTCTAGTCACTTTTGTGACATGCACATATGATAACATGAATTCTTTTTTGACAATATGTTGTTCTTCCAGTTGACTATTCGTGTTGTCAAACAATTTTTCCTCCAGCTGTAATATGTTAGCTTCCATTCCCCACCCTCAACCTTATTTTATTGTTTATAGCCTTATTAGGTCTTACGTAAATGAATTTTCTGTCCTTAATGGAGTTCAGGTTATGTCCTGGATTAGCATCATCTTCACTTTTCCTCTCTTTTTAGCTAATTCTAAACCAAATAGATTATTAAAGGTAAAATAGAGGTGCAAGGTGCAGAACATTCTTATTCACTGTGTTACTTTCAGTGGTTATGTTTTATTTTTCTTCTGTGTCCTTGAAAATTTTTCAATACAGTGATAGAGACTTAATTAGGAGGTCATTTAAGTTAGCTGTTATGTGCCTGAGAGTGGCTTTACTCTCTTTGTAAGGAAGCAAGCATATCATACCTATGCCTGTGAGGTCTGCTCCATTCAAATAATCTTGGATAAAGGTTCTCTTGCTGTGATGATATAGCAGTTCACTTGTATTAGTCAACAGGATCAGTAAGCTTTGATCCCTTGCTATAGACCATAATTGGTCATGCAGCAAAGATACTGCCTTTGAAGTCTCTGAAGTTTCTCTAAAGTTTCTTCTTCTCTGAACTGTTCTCTGGGACCCAGAGTGTCTCTGTATCCTTGCCGTGTCCTTGCATTGCTCCCGAGTGATGGGCCTGGCAGCTTCTGGAGGAAGGGTGCTTGGCCCATGGGGCTAATCTGTATTCTGCCAGTGTCGTCAATTTCCCACATCTGGATATGTGTGCAAAGGAGGGATAATACGGCAAGTTCCCTATTTCAGAAGATGTATTTCTTAGTTTGCCTTAAAGAGCATCCATTAAAGAGTAACAGAAGGACCAAAGCAAGAGCAACAATAGAAGAGAAGATATAGATACTCCCATAGTAAAAGAAAAATAAGTGATATTAGATTTTAAAGAACACAAGGAGGATTAGATGCTATTCCTCACAGAGTTCTGAAAAAAAAAAGTATATAAATCCGCAGGTGGAGCAGCAAGTATTTTTATTATGTCTGCCTAGTCATGTAGTTCTCAAGAATATCTCAGAAGTATATGAGGAGAGACAAAAGTAGAGCTTGAGGTGATTATGAGTTTCATCACAGTATGATGCAGAGCTTTGGAATACATTTCAAAGGGAAGAATAATTTGAGGATAAATGGAGTATGGAATTAAGTGAAACATGGGCTCACTAAAAGTAGGTCACAGCCAACTAACCGAATATGTTTCTGAAACCAGAATAACTGTCAATGTTACAAATTCGGAACCCGGTAATAATTTTCCTGAAGTCAGTAATGAAAACTATGTAGACAAATCTTCTAACCTTTTCCCATCTTTCCAAAGACTATAAATTAACCTAGAAAATATAAATGTATTTGTAAAACTTCAAACAATAATAATCAATATAGGTGATAATAATCAGTATAGCTAGCACTTCTGGTCTTGTTTCAGTTGATCTTTTGTTGTTAGAAGCCAGGCCTTTTAGGTTAAAATAAATATAAAAGCAAATCCTGCAGTAGGAGAAGCCTCTTGTGTTTGTTAAGATATTCTTATATCTTAAATAGGTATAGGAAATACTTTTCATTAGATGAAGAGAGGCAATTGTTATTGCGCATGCTTGTATTTGACATTTGATGATGAGCACCAAAAAGATCAATATGACCCACATGCCCTAACAACATGCCCCTGAGGTATATTTTCTGCAATATACTGCAAACAAAATCATTCATTGGACGGATGGCATATACATTTTTTCTGTAATATTTGGCTTTGTAGAAAATCATAAATAACATGATTTGGCACGTACTATAATAGCTTATTTTTACTTTATCTTTTTTGTTAATGGAGCATGGAAGGTGGGGGTAATGTGGTTGGCCCCCTTCCCCTTCCTTGCAGTTTTTGGCAGCAAGATGGATGAGAAAGGATCCTTGTGAATTATTGTCTTTTCAGATTCTAGGCCACCTGTGAAAATAGAAGCAGATAGTACACAGTAAAGGAAACCTTCTAAGGGCTGCAATGCCTATGACATCTTAATATATATATACAAGGTTTTCTCTTGACTGATGTATTGATCGCAAGTATTTCTCACGAGGATCTCAACTTGAGAAGAACTGGCTGCTTATTTGCAGAAAAAGCTTGAGCCTTCAAACTACAGAAGAACCTGAAGGAAATTCTTAGTGGGTTGGTCGACAGTTCATCTTTATCCCATCTTGGAAGACACTGCATTGCAATCCATACTTCAACAGCTGTGTTCAGCACCTAACTGCAGATAAAAAAGAAAAAAAAATACTGTGAGCTTGTCTAGTGCATGCCTCCTTACCATATAATTATTATGTTTGTGGAAGACCTTCAAGATCATCAAGTGCAACCATGAGCCCATCACCACCATGCCTAGTAAACTGTGTCCCCAAGTGCCTCATCTACACTTTTCTTGAGTGCTGCCATGGATGGTGACTGCCACTTCGCTGGGCAGCCTATTCCAATGCTTTACCACTCTTTCTGTGTAGAAATTCTTCCTAGCATCCAACCTGAACCTCCTCCGTTCAACTTCATGCCGTTTCCTTGTCCTATGGGACAAAGCCATGTGCAAACGGTGGGCCGAGTGCAATGCAGCTGGACCATGTGCAAAGGGCAGGGTCATGTGCAATAAGATGGGGGCCATGTGCAAAAGGGTGGGGCCGTGGGCAAAGGGCAGAGTCGTGCACAGTGGGACGGGAGCCACGTGCAAAAGGGCAGGGCTATGTGCAAAGGTAAGCAGTAACTTAATATTGCCTCTGGCTTGAGAAAAACACCCTTTTTTCAAGTGTTTTAACTAGAAAGGTTTTTATCTGTCTGTGATAATGCTAAACAATATAGCAAACACTGGACTAAACATACAGGGGAGAAAAAAAGTTATGCTGTGGATTCCTAAACTGAAGTATATTTTTTCATTTGTTATCCAAGTGTCATAGTAGAATGGTGTCTGAGGTAAGTGTTGTCTGTTCTTTTGGAGGTTTGTGAAATACCCCTGTTTACAGCAACAGTGTCCATTTTTTTCTCAAATGTGACCAGTAATATTGCACATTGTGTCTTTGTTAGACATCTAACTTTTGTTCTTCTCTTAGGGAGGTTTCAATCCAGTTCAAGTTCAGATTATGTAGGGACTAAGAAAATAGTTGTCATATGCTTACAGGAGAAATACAAATCAGGAGCCCCCTAATGATACGATGAATGGAATGATCCAATTATTGTTGATTATGGTGTTTATGAAGCTTGAATGAAGCTATAGCTTTATGAAGTTTTTTCCTTCTCATATAGGAGGTCACAAGTTTTAATATTTTTGTTGACTTAGATAATATGCAGAATTCTATGATCAGATTTAGGCTCCTAATTAAGAGACTTAATTAAATTTTATCTATCAGATTTGCAAATTGACCCTTTAGTTAGATACCTCAAAAGGGATTTGAACAACAAGCTTTTTCCTGATCAAAACTCGATAGGCAGTGTTAAGCTTTGCGTTCTGGCCACTTATATATTGTTTTGCAAATAGATTTAGGTGCGTGTTTATGCATCTGTATACATGAGCTGCATTTAATGCCATCTCCTACTATTTTGGAATGTTAAACATCTGAATCCCTCTAGAGGCTCAGGAATGGAGAGAACTGAAGGTCCTTGAGGCTTCCATGCAGTCAGCAGCATTCAAATGCCAATGGAGAAGAGTTTAAAATTGGGATGGAGTGAGTTCTTAGGGGACAGTGGCTACAAGTACTTTATGATGTGCTAAAATTGGCCAAAAGTCTTGATGCATCTCCTAGCTGTTTTTTGCCTTGAAACAAGAAAGAAAATGTTCCTTTCAGTGTTGCGTATGCTTTTTTGAACATTTTTGAAAATCGTAGCATTGGAAAAAAATAGAGATGGGGATTTAAAGAAACAAAACAACAACAACAAAACTTTGCTAGAGAAGTGATAATTAGACCTTTATTTGAAATGGAGGAATGGTGAGCTTTGCCTTATCTGGCAGCTTATTCAGTTTGGACTTCTCAAAAGTTGTTTTGTGGCTCTTAGCTACAGAGTCAGTCTAGCACACCTAATATTTATATGCATAGAGAAGATGGGCACTAGTAAGCAAGATGAACTCCATGTTTCAGGTCTGTAGTTTAAGTCAGAGACAAGAAGATGCTGGGAGCCATTTTCCAAGCAGTGAAGCAGCACTTCAGCAAAGAATAGCAGAAGCAAAGCTAGATTTCTGTTGGGGCATTTTTCGGGGCCTGACCTGTAGTCTGTTTGCAGCAGGTATGTTAAAAGTTGTGCACTATGATGATTAGTTTAAGTGCACAAGGAAGCTATCAACAAAAATTGATATTTTTGCTATTGGTCGGAAAATTATGGCCTTATTCAAATATAATGGCAAATAGGGCATAGCATTCTTTGCAGCATTTGTAGCATTTCTGATAGTGACTTTAGTTGTGGGTTTTAAAGTTTTCTGCTAGACATGACTTGGAAATAACTTAAAAAACCCCACTCCACTCTTGTCTGCTTCTGCTCAGTTTCTGACTGTTTGAATATGGCACTGTATTCAGTGCTCAGCAAAAAAGCTCGAGTGCGGTACCATTGATTTTTACATTGCAAGTTAGACACAGATTAGGCAGAATGCAGAATGCTAATGCTTCAGTTTCAGATCGTACAGACTGATTCTTATCAGTAAATGCTCTTGAAAAAACGTATAAATTCTCTGTTTCTTGGGTTATTCTTTCAAAACAGTTGTCTAATGATTATCTAAAGGAGCGTGTCTTTGTTTTTTATGGAGCCTCAAGTTTCTTTGTTGTAAGATACTGAATTGTGTAGAATGAGCTTTTTATTTACACTAACCACAATAAAACTGGAAGGAAAGCTCTTATTAAAACTGTCTCAGGCAAAATAATTTATTACAACCACAGAAGCACTGTTCATGTACCAGTTAAAAGAAATGAATTTTTAGAGATCTCTCCTAGGGTTTTTAATCAATCACGGAGTTTGGGGCGGGGGGCTAATGTGGTATTTTTATTTATCAGGAGAAAGTGAGGGTAAGCGCCATTTTTATTATTTATTATTATATATTTATTATTATTATTGTTATATTTATTGTTACTACTCATTTAAAGAGCAGAGAAAACCCTACACTAAGTCTAGAAATCGTTAATTTTGCTTTCAAAGGGTGAAGTGAAATCAGAAATTCTTTCTCAGAAGCTGTTAATGGGTAGCTTGATGAAATAATGCAAACATCCCCAAATATTTATTCTTGCTTATGTTTTATTGTGTCCTTATTATGTTTTATTTTGCTGGAGACTGTTAAAGGTAGCATTTGCAAATTTTACAAAAATTTAGTGTGATAACTGTAATAGCATTTAATTTCTTTCACACAAGGTTCAGTCCCCAGTTGTCTTTTTTCTTATGGTCTAATGAAGATTTCTTAAGTTTTTTCTGTCTCAACCAGTCTCAGCTGCTTTTGCTCCATTTTTACTGTACCTGCAACACCTCAAAGTCAAACCAATCACTACCACAAACTTCAGAGAGAGTCAAATGTGTTTTTACATCTGCAGTTATTACATTCTTTCCCACAGTCTGCTTCCACTTTCTTTAACAAAACCCTCCACATCTGATCCAATAAGACAACACATAAAAATGTATGTCAACTTCTAAGCCCTGAGTACTTTAAATGATAGAGAGGTGTCTACCTCATTTTTATAAAAACTTCAATTACAGCCCAAATTCATTTGCGTTTTTACATACCATGAAAATATTTTCTTTAACTACAGTCACTTTTATCATGTTTCTCGGAAAAAGAGGGAAAAAGGACAACAAACTACAAGTTGGTATCACTTTAAATCAATATACTAAAAAAACACCTTAATCTCCAAAACCGCAAATCAGAAAAGAACTCCCTCAGGCCTCTCATTAAATTGAATTCTCAAGCATTCTAAAGGTCACAGCATGTGTTTGTTCCCTACCTGTGTGCAGTGTGAGAAGATTGCAGGTGGCCTCAGAGACGAGCACACTCGAAGGCCTCCCATCTTGGTGCTCCGTGTTGGCCCAGGGTCTGCTCCTTCAGCAACAGGGAACAGGCCTGTCTATCACCTTTACCTCACTGCCATGAGTGAGAGAGGTTGTGGAAGGAGAGTGACAGGTGCTGAAAGCACTAGCGTGCTTTAAGCCAGTATATTTCAGCCTGAATGAATTTTGTAACTAACTGAAACCCCTTTGTCTTCCCCTAGCCTTATTCTCTAGAGACAAAGTAAGAATGTGTTGGGTAATAGGTGAAAAATGTCATGGTCACGTTAAGGAGTTAGTTAATAGCTCTGCTTACTTCTTGTATTTGCCCTAGTTTTGAGGCAAGAGTAACTTGGTGGCAATTCAACTGTGCTTTCCCTGTGCCAGATCAGGCTTCCCTGTGATCCACGTTCTACTCATCACATTTTGCTTGTGTTTATATGTGTAACATCCCTCACTGGAGCTGTGCAGTATCGAGCCCCACATGTCAACCAGAATGTTGTTCTCACTGTGGGAAAAGAGTGGAAAATGAAAAGATTTCTGTTGTTTTTCTTGGCATTTAATGTTTATAGCTGAGCAGTCTGAGGTAAATGCTGTGTTACTACTAGGCCAGGGGGTCACCCTGATTCCATAAAGCTGCTGCTAGCAACATGATATGAGCCATTGTTCAGCTCTAGGGACTCACAGGGAGCTAAAAGGTGATGCTGTCATCTTCTGTGTGTCCCCGAAGTGCAGGGTGTTACAGAGACAAATGCACGTGAGGGGAAGATTTCTGACTGTGGAAGAAAGGAAGGGTATTTCCATGTGTAATTAGAGTTCATCAAATCTGTCAAAACCGCATAGATCTGTAGAACTAAAGTGAGTGCAGCTGTGTTCTCTGCATTATTTTTTATGTTTTAGTTCATGGAGAGCCATAAGTGTAGGCTACAAAGCATATATAATTTATACTGGCAACACAAAGTGTCTAAGACATAATAGTCTGGTGGTGATGTGTGAATCTCAAAATAGAGGTTTGTTCTAGTTTGGATTGCATTAAAAAGTGGAGATGCTGAGCTGAAACTATTGGATCTCTCCAAGGGGTTGAGGACCCCAGTAGAGAAGATAGTCTCCCAGATTTTTTGGCAACTTCTAGAATTAATTTTGAAATGGATGGACCAATGCCCAAGGCAATTGTAGCAAATGGTAGCAATCATCAGCAAAGGGAGCCAGAAAGAAATGCACAAGCTACACAAGTAACGGAGCCAGTTTCATTTCAGTTTATCTCTGGCATGTTTTTTCATGTTGACTCTGAAATCCCTTAGCATGTCGATCAAGATATATAAGCGGTTTGAGCAGAGATTTGCTCTTAATCTCTTTGAAAATATTTTATATTGGCAGTTCAGGAAGCTCATCAGGAAGTTACATCTTTAAGTAGAGTACCAGCATGAAACTCTAGTGTGTTCCATTCGGTACTGTTTCCACCAGTGCAAGTCTGCCTCCCCATGTCCTGCTTTCTTGAGTATTTGGCAGCACCAAAAGAGGATAATCTGGCAAGCGTGCAAGGGAGACATGGGGTGGTAAGTCTTCCTGTCTCTGTAGCAAAGTTAGTTGGGATAAAACTGTTGAAACAGAAGGACAAGATGTCCAGTGTCAGAGTTAAGGATTGGCTGAGAGTTTGCTATAAATTTCCAGGTTGTCTGGCATACAAAGGTGATATATTTTAAAGGACAATATATGCGCAGTCTTAATTCTGCCATGCCTAGGTATTTTCATTAAGAAATGCCTTTAGCTTTATTAAAATGGCAAAAATGACTGAATGGTTTGTGCATGTAGGTTTAGTGAGACCTGTGTTGTATCTTACCAGTTTTATAGCTCTCCAGGTAATGTTGTCAGAGCACTGTTTTCTCGTGAGACTCCACATGTGGTTCTCAGAAGATTACAGACTTAAAACCATCACGAGCAGAAAAAAAAAAAAATACTAGAAACCTCACTGAAGTTTGTAAGTTTTGTTGGCACAGCCTGTGGACCTTGCAACTTCAGTGAGCAGAACTTTCCATTGCCTGACTAATGAGAATTTATTGGCAAATGACTTAGAATTTATTGGCAAAATTTGGGCTTTAAAAAAGCCTAAAATAAATGGTGTATGGTCTGAACACAGGAGTCCCTAAAGCAACCACCTGTTGAAGAGGCGTTATTTGATTCTGCATTACTGAAGGAACTGCTTTATTTAGATAGGAGAGTTTCTCTATAATGCAAATTACAACTGGGAGTTCACTAGACAACTGACTGTCAGTCTTCCTGTATATATTTTGGTAGCAAACTTTAGTCTCAAAATTCTGTTGTTTTCAAATGTCAAGTAAATTGTTCTATCCTTTCGTGCTGCTTTATAGAACTTTATAACTTTATACGCTTTATAAGGAATTGCCAGATGTTGCTGGTGGTGGTTGTTTATGAGGGTTATTGTCAATAGCCTGAGGCAGGGCACTAGTGCAGGGGCAAGAAGGTTATTTGGGGAATGTGCAATGTGGTATTTTACATCACTGCGGGCCACTGCAGTTGGTGACAGAGGTGTTTGTTATGCAGTGGGAAAAGAGACCTTGTGTAAATGGGTCCAGTTCTGACTGCATCCCCTCTTCAGAGAGCACCAAGAGTGGTAACTGCTGTGACCATTTGTAAGAAAACTCTAAGATTTAGGCCTAACTGGTTAGACTTGGAGCAGTCAAGTAGTCTGGTCACAAGAACCATCTGTGGTTCTTGAGAAAACCTGCTGTGGCAGGTTTATAAGATGAGTAGCTACAAATTACTTTCATGATGAAAAGTTAACAGATCACATGTGTGAAGTTAAGCCCCTAAATATACAAGCCAAAATAGTTTTTCAAAGATACTGGGTATTTTCCCATGATGCAGGAGTTGCCCAGCGGCTCTACAGACCCAACATACTACCATTTATTTATGCAAATATGTCTTTGAAGGCTAAATGTGAAACATGGAGGCTAAAGGTGAAACAGAAATATAAAAATGTACATAAGGCATGGCAAAGGCTATGATATTTGTCAGATATGTACATGTGCCAGGCATGTTACATCTCCCCAGTTACTCTGAGCTTTGTTCTGTAGGAGCTATTCCCATGTGTACACGGAAGGTTGGTTTCCACAGCAAGTTACTAATCCATGGATTACTTTCTCCTTTAAATAGGAGGGCAGGGTGGGGGGAAGCCTAGGGAAAGTGTAAGTTGAAAGTGAGTGAGAGTTACAAGTTGAAAGGGAAAAATAAACTGATCAAAACTCAAAATCTTCAGATTTTTTTCAGAGTCTCATAATTAAAAAGAGGTTTGTCAGAATGCTTCATGATAAATATCCTTCTCTGCATTTGGTGAGGACAGGAGGAATTTTAAATGGAAAGGTGCCTTTTCTCCTCTCTTACAGGAATTCAGTGACAGGATTATGGTTTAAGGGAAAGTCCCTTACCATCTTAACTATGGAATCAGTAGCCTGATTATATTCCTTCATTATAGCAGGAAAGGGATTTTACTATTTACACTTAGGAATGTTTTTGGTCTGCCTTGTTTAGGGGAGGAAACAGGATTGCCTAGAAAAGCTGGTGACTGGCATAGAAGCTGGCGAGGGAAAGCCCTGATGTCGTTGTTCTGGCATATGTGCGACAGTAAAAGATGCGAATGAGACAGTCCCAGAATAAGTCATAATTTTTGAAACATCTCATGTGCCTAGTCTCAGTGAAGGGACACAGACATCAAAAAACAAAGCTGCTTTATTTGACTGTGATGAATCTGCGATAAGAGTCTAGTGCCTCCATTAACTCAAATGCATTAAATGAATGAAATTATTATAGAATCTGCTTCATGCTCTTGGCCGTACTGATCTTTGGTGTTGGTGAAAAAGAACAGCAAATTCTTCCTTTGCTTTTGTGAACAGGTAGAACTTTGCATAGAATCATAGAATCGTTAAGGTTGGAAAGGACCTCTAGAGATCATCTAGTCTAAATCCCCCTGCACACACAGGGTCACCTAGAGTACGTGGCACAGGATTGCATCCAAGCAGGTTTTGAAGATCTCCAGAGAAGATTCCACAACCTCTCTTGGCATACACATCTTGTAAAAATATTTATGAGCAGCTGTTGAATAAGAATGTTGGGCTTCAGGTAATTGTCTGGAGGGTGGAGCTGGAGTTTATTGCAAAGTTTATTTGCTGGGCAAAGCTGTGTTAGTTTGAGGTGGTCATTTGAGACTGTACAAACAGGATGAACAGGTATTCATTCACTGAAAACAAGGCAAAATCAGAGTATGTACTGTTATATATTCTTATGTTATTTTCAAGGAGAGACAATACATATTGAAGATGAAACAAGAGACTAATGCTATAGACCGTATTTGTACAACTAACATGAATGCGACCAGAGGGGACTAGCCACAAGCAGTGTCTTAACTGAATAGTAACAGGATTGTGATCAAAGTCCTGTAAATTTTTCTTATTTTTGTAAGTAGTTTCATTTGAACTTGCGTGAACTGAAAGATTCATGTATCTGATGTTCAGGATTTCGGTCCCGTATTCTTCTGCTCTATGGCATCAGCTTGGCCATTGCCACCCACAGTACACTGCTGCATAGAGTCTAAAGAAGAAGTCCCTGAAGTTTTGGTTAGTCTCTTTAAAAATCGTAAGTATAAATAAAAAAAAAATCCTTAAGACAAAGAGAAGTGATAAAAAGTGGAATATGTGGTCCATCTGGCTAGAGTCATGTAAAAATGTGTTTATTCTTAATTTTACATACCCTCTCTATGTTGATATGACATAATTCCCTGTAAAGGTAGATATGGAGTACTGTGCACTCAAACATTATTTTGTATGAGATATAGTGAATATCCCATGGGAAAGAGAACAAGACAATTTAAAGCTGGAACCTGGGCTGATTTATGAAGATCATTGTCTTACTGGTTCAGATACTTTCCATATGTTGTTCTAGAAAGCCTTTATGTATTGTATGTATAAAACATATGTAGCAAATTAGTTTCTATATAATTTTCCTCCTTTAAAATGTTTTGCTTTAGAAACATTGATGTCTTCTTATCTCTGATCTATGATGTCCCACCTTGTTTTATTGAAAGGACATTCTAAAGTTAAGATATTTTGAGATGACTCTGGTGAAGTACACTATGATTGATAATAAATCTAGGGGTGTTTTCAATGCTAAAGCATCCTATTGCATTGGATTTATGGCTTAACTTCTGTATCACTTAGCTAATATATAGTATACCCTGTATCATGATTAAGCTATTAAGGTCCTGACTTAGTATGGGAGGATGAGATTTGTTCTGTTACCAGCTGTAGCACATTAGAATTCTATCTCATTTTATTTTAGAAATTATTTGAAGATGGAGCTAGTTATATGGTATGGGATCATGATTACTAAAAATACGTTACTGTTTGAAGCAAAAAAATCTCTATTTAATTTACTATAACATGTAAAATGCTTTCATTGCGCTAAGGAGACTTTATTTCACTGGTTGCTTAGTAAGCGAAGGGACACTTATTAATCAAATAAATCAACACCACCCATGGCAGCTTGCCCCTGAAGTACCTGCTTAGAAATGAATGAGGAAAACATGAGGAAGTGATTATCTGGTCAATGATGTACCTTTCTGCTTGTAATTTTCTAGAATGTATTCATTATGGAGCATTTATTCATGAACAGTGTCTGCAGAGTTGCTTGACTTGTTGCTTTTTCAGAAGCAATTAGTACTGAATATTCAAAATATTCTTAAGATGAAAATTTTTGGTCATTAATGCAAGGGACCTTTTTATTGTTTTTGTATAAGATCCCATACACAAAGTCCATGGACCATGAAAAAAGCACCTAAGCATTACTGTGGTTCAAATTAATAACAGCATGAATCATCCACAGCATATCTGTAGCCTGATATTGGGCCTTCCATAAGGATCTCCACAGACTTCAGTGGTATTCGGAACAAATCTTAAAATCCTTTTTTTTTTTGTTATAAATGTTTGAAACTGCCCCTTTAAAATACATTAGGCACACTTTCTGTGCTTCTTTTAAAAAAAATCTTAAGTGGCCATTTCTGCCTTTAAACCATTTTGCTAGAGTATCTGTAGAAAGTATATTCTAAAGAAGACAGACCCACCTGAAAATAATTAAGTATAATTAAGAAGTTCTGAACTGTTTACTTATTTCTGTAACTCAGGATGTATGTTTTTCTTCCTTCCCCCATCTTCCTATCTTAAAAGGCATTTTAAATGTTCTAGCTCTGAAGTTGCATAAGCTCTTCTGTACAAAAGGCTCATGTTCTGACTGCATGAAATATTTTCAGAGTGAAAGCAATGTCACTATTAAAAGGTAGTAATGATAATTTATTTCGTTGAATTAATCAGATAAGTGTTTTCTGTTTCCTCATTATTGCAGCTGTGCAATGTGTCACCCCAGCACATGAAGTGCTAGTATGAGCACACAGATAGGTAGCACAGTAGGAGACCTGTAGACATACTGTGTTGTATACTGTGCACTCTTAATGTATCAGTGCCACAGTGTTGTTCTCCCGGCTTCGACTGTGAGTGAGCTTGCTTCCAGGCTGGGAGAACAAATGGGACGGTAAAGCTTCAACATCTGCTGTAGCCATGAGTAGCTATAGGCCTGAGTAGCGTGCTGGGTGAGCTCATCAGCGGGTAGGCCAGCTAGTTCCTCATGTCTGCTATCATTAGCCAGAGCCACTACTGCAACCCTCTGGGAGTTGTCAGTGTATTTTGCTGGACTTGAGAATCAGTTAGTCAGCCAAATAGGTCTTTTCCTCATGTCCTAAAGGGGAAAACAAGCAGCTTTTTCCAGAGCAGCTGTGAAAGCAGCTTCTACATGCATAGGACATGAAGCCAATTTATGGGACCAGGTTTGTCATTTTCTTTTTTCTTTTTTTTCTCAGAATGAAATGTATCCATGGACAGGGGACGGAAACAAGGCAAATACAGTGCTTCTTCCTTCAAAATAAGAAAACAAAAGGATAGAGTACAGGCTCTCTAAGCAGGAATTACTTTTACCTCTTCAAGGGCGTCTCTTTATTCTACTACCCTTGCCTACAGAGAAACAGTAGTAAGAAGTCAGTGTCCTCAGGTACCATCCAATTGGCAACATATTAAAGATTTTCGGATGTATGTTAGCAAAATCCAAATGAGTCTAGTTACCTCTTTCACTTATTTCTGGGTGCTTAAAACAATGTATCATCACCTGCAGCGGCTGCTCTCTGCTGCTTGGTTGGCCACTGGAATTCCCATCACAACCTACTCCTTGTTCTAATTTCCTTTGATTCCGCTTCCTCTCCCTCACTGCATCATGAACTGGAGTAATGTGAACTGGCACCTTACAGTCCTGGGAAAGCCTCTTTCAGAATATACCACCAGGCAGACTGCAGCTCTTTCTGGATTTACCTGATTTGGATTTACCTTCTGCGTGATGCTTCTCTATGTGGACAATCTCTACATAGTTCTCCTTTTCATTAGAACCCTGGGCTACATATTAGCATCTTTATCATTATCTCTGTCATGAATGAATTAGTCTTCCAGTGAACGACTTTTCCAGATTCTAGTATGTTTTTGTTTTCTTCTTTTCAGGTAAGGTGTATACGAACTCTGGCTGGTAGCAGAGATTATGCCGATCCTGATGCCATGTCTAATGTTGAAGATTCCTAGCAAGAGAGAAACTTAAGGTGCTTTGCATTTTGTAAACCCAGTTTATCTTGATATTGAAGCATGCAGGTAGGATTACAACTGCCTCTGCAGGCATACCTTAAATCTTCTGGCTCTGTCATGGGTTGTTGTCTTTGGGTTCATTTAGGCTCATGGCTGAAACAAAGTGTATTTTCAGGGTGGAATAAGGCCAGTTGTCTCAACTGAAAAGATGAGTAATTTCTTTGTTTCAAAGATACTTGTTCACTTAGAAAACTGGTAGTCAAGTTTGAGGCATGACAGCCAGAGATTAGAATTAATTATAGTTTTCCTGTCCAGAAATAGAATTTGTGCGTAAATGATATCCATCAGACATTTGTCTCTGGGGGTTATAATGTACGACCAATACTCCTTTGCTCTTTTGGGGCTAATGTATAATCAATTGTGTACTAGATTCTGATTTTAAAATCCTTGATAGCCATAACAGTTTAAGAGAAGGAATAAACAGAATTTCAAATCTGCAGTAGGCTTTATAGCACTGATACTTAGGGGGCAGAAACGATCTTTTTTGGAATACTGCTGCCTTTGTAGTTTGTTTGTAGAATCATAACAAAATTTAAGTCGGACAGGACTTTGGGCCCTGTATATGCGCACGTGGAAAGGAAACACGTGTTTCAAACTCTGAAAACGCCAGAGTTTACTTCCACAAACTGTATTGCCCCTTGGTCACATTAGGTGGCACTTGAATACCTGAAATGCATCATTCAATTTGTGCTGTTGCAGTTTTAAGCCAGAGGCTATGTATAAACTGTGCAAGTTGCCCTTGTGACAATAATGTCTTCTGATAAAAATGGTTTAAAAGCAGAATGATAGCTAATAAAATGGAGGGGTAAAGAAAAAGTAAGAAAGGAATTGTTGGAAACTATAAAATTAAGGTGGGTAGAAGGACTGCAGTATTATTTCCTTGGCGTAACTGTGAATCAGGAAAGAATGTGATTACTGTTCTTAATGACCTATCCTTAGTAGGAGGAGCTTTCCCAAATTGCATACCTAACAAATATATCTAAAGGTAAATAAATAAATAAATAAAACCTCAAAATAGTAATTCACTCACAGAAGAGCAACAGTGGCCAATTCCTTTTACACAAAAGCCAAAAGTGTTAAGGTTTTATTTTGATGCCCTTAATATTTTGCAGGAAATGGGCTTCAGTCCTCCTGTACCTAGCATAACAGAATTTCAGTCAATAATATGCTGCTAACTTATCAGTTTAATACAGCAAAACCACAAATTCAGTTTATTCTTAGCGAACACAAGGATTTTAGCGGTGATTTTGTATTTATGCTGGTTATTATGGTGACAAAAACAGTTAGGTACCAACTATAATATTTAAGGCGGCAATGAACACTTCAGAACATTAATAATGTGCACTGGGCAGGGCTTTGCTGCCTGTATGGTTGACTGGAAAAAAATAGGTGCAATCCTTTAGGCGTTCCTAATAGTCAGACAGTCAGGATCTGCACCGTAAAATAGAGAGTACATACCTCAGAAGTATCTCTTTGTACTTCTGTCTTCTCTGAACTAGAAGGAACTACCTCCCAGTACTTTATCATATATATATCATAGAATGCTTAGGGTTGGTAGGGACCTCTAACTTCTTCTGTCTTATTTTAAAGATTTTTTTCCACAAAATAACCATTATCAGGAAGGATTAAATATTAACAGAAAAGTCCAAGGAGAGTGAGAATAGACATTTCAGCAGAAGAGGGTGCTAAGGAAGTAAGTCTGTCTTTCCATGTCTAAAATAAATATTGTGCAAGTAGAGTAAATGACAAAAACACTTAAAGGATAGGATTTTAAATAGTACTAGATCATTATGGGGTAATCAAAGGTCCCTGGTGTTTCTGTTTTTTTTTATTATTATTATTTATTTATATATAGTCCACAGAATCATGCCTTATCTCTGTGGCCATGGAAAGTAAGGAAACTGGGAAGCTTGTATGTCTTAGAAAGATATACCAAGGATGGAATTGATATCTACTTCAGTAGTCAAAATAATAAGTGAGATTTTAGCTAGATCATAAGGGTCACAGTGAGGCAGGATTATTCTTCCAAGTTAAGATGTAAAGAGGGTATTTAAAAGAATTATGCTAACCGTGTTTTGTGAATATGTATGTGAGGGAGTATCTTGTTCTATAGGAAGATTTTTTTTTATTAAGAGGGTTTTGTTTGTTTGTTTTATAAAGAGGCTTTTACTTGTGAGTCCATTTTCCTGGATATGTCCTTCTTGACTGATACATGCTTTCTCTGACTGATGTTGGTTTCTGGTATGATAATCATGATGCCAGAGAACAGGTAAAAAGTAGAGGCAGAGAACATGTGAAAATATACTGAATGCTACTGATAGGTATTTTGGCAGGCAGGCAACTGCTACAGAGTTAGACTCTTGCTTGAATTAAGCTTTGCAACCTTTCTCCTTTGTTTCTAGCATCATGACATTACTTTAGCAAAAGAGCTACTGATGGTCCTTATACCCTCATCTGTTTTCTTCCAATTGGTCAGTCACATGTACAAGATGTGATTTATGTAGCACATCTGGTCTATATTTTTAAAAGTTCAAGACACATGACTGTATGTTTGTATCTAACTTTGAAATGCCTGTTCTCTGTATATTATATTGTGATCTGAAATAGAAACAACCTGATATCATGACACTGGTCACACTGCTGAAGATAGATCTGATTCCCAATTTCTTGGCTGTATTTAAGGCTAATGAACCTGCCAGTTCATTGAAAACAAATTTTACTTATCATTCTCTGCCCTGCAAAGGAAAGGGAATGAATAACTTTTGCTTTTCCTTCCCTGTATTCTGAAAACCCTTCCTTCACCTGGGATTACTGGGTTTGACTCTCCTCTGCTTTGCATTCTGTACAGATATTGCCTCTTTGCCAAGAGGTGGTTATGTTTTAACATTTCAAAAGCAGTGGTATTTAAAGCCTACTTGTCAGAAGAATAGGCCGTGAATGAATTGGATCTATTATCTTTTAAAGACGTTCTGAAGACAGTTCCTACTCAGCCAAGGTCTTCACGCAGTGTCATGATATTGAATTAAGGGTATAAATACAATTACAGAATCTATATCTCACAAAACCCTGATTTCAGACAAACAAGTGTCATAATATACAGACGCATTGCCAATACATTCAAGGAGTTGAAAAGTCCTTCATACTATTGTTGAAAGGAAATGAAATAAAAAATTCCATCTGTGGCCATCCTTTTGTTATCAGTTGTGCATCTCCTGTTCATAATGGCTTTGGCATATGGAAGATTCTTAGAATAAGTGTTAATAAATTCCAACCTAAATATAAACCTTGTACCAAGGAACAAACAGTATATTATGGGGTACAATTGAAAAGTCGAGGCTACCACAAATCCCAGAAGCACACATTCCCAACACAAATGCTTTCCAGCAAATACCAAACAAAAATAACTTTTCAACAGAAGAGGTCTCTGGAGCATAGCAAAATACCAGCCCCATTAAGATAGTTGTGCAGGAGAAAGTTAGTAAATAGTTCATCATAAACTCCAACTTCTTCTGTGGCCTCAGCCAGTAACCATCATGTCTGGGTGGCAGAGAGAAGAACAAGATTATTTTCATCTTCTGGATGTGACAAATTCCTCTGTTCTCCAGATTAAATGAAATAAAGCCCTTTACTGCATCTGGTGTAATAAAGTTATGCTATTACCCACTTCCAGTCCAGATGAGGCAACCAGAAATGAACACTTTTCCTTTACAGCTGCTGCTGTTGTTTCTTTTGATCAAAATTGCTCTGTGTTCTTAGTGACTCTAAATCTGAAGGTGGAAATGTTTTTAGGAGATAGAATAGACAGGCATCTCCCTCTTTGGTGAGTATTGAAGGCTTTATCTATTCTTAGGAATTGCAGAAAGCTTCTGCATACTTCAAGATCTCAGATGCTGATCTTTATTGGAGGGATTTTCCACAGCAAAATATACAAACTTACCATGGATGTTATTTAATCCAAGTGAATTCACAATTAGTGTTCAGACAAATCAAAATCCAGGATTTTTTGAGAATCTTGGATCTCACATGATAAGGTTCTGTTAGCCACCCATCCACAAGAAACTGAATAATGCCTAAACTGTTATGCCATCAGTCTTTGAGGAAATAGAAAGCATCCATCATATCTAAGAAATTGATTCCACATATTTGTTCCAATATAAAGCCATCTGGGAAAGCAAGTCCATTAGGCCTTTTTTTTTTTTTTTTTTTTTAAAGTTGGCTGTCTTGTATCAAAACAGCTTCCTATTTTAACTGTAGAACATTATGTACTGTATTTAAATAGAGATTACCCTAAAGCATTCAGATAGGATATATTCAGGATAATTGATGGTCCATGGGTTGCATGGCTAGGTGGCTTCATTTTTTATTTTAATTAATTAGTGATCACAAGCTTTTCTTAGTAGCTGCTGTAATGGCGCCTCAAGCTATATATCTGGATCTGGTACCATCTTAGAGCAACAAGGATTCTGAGTGCATGCTACAGGCTGAGTGAGGGGAGAACCACTGTTAGGCAGCAAGCTGGAACAAGGAACATGAAGAACTTTAGCACTGCTACATATAGACTCATGCATTCATGTCAGGTATCCTCAATTTTAAAAAGCTCTAACTCAGAAGAAAGTTTTAGAATATCTTGTCTAATATTCTGTGTATAATAAAACACATTTCACCCAAATATCCTCTTTCTAAACTCCAACCACTTTGCCTAAGGCAGTTCAGCCTGAGCAGGAGATTAATTCAAGTCAGGAAAAAGCAATCTTTGTGTCTCTTGTACTTACAGGAACCCATCTTATTCTTCAGTCATCCATGAGGCAGAAGGTCATTTCCCTCCATGTCCTTCACAGTCTAACGTGGGAAAGTAGTTTTGGCATATAAGATCTGATGATCAATTTGGTTCCAAATATGTAATTGCTATAAATTTCCTTTTGATTCTGTAGGTTCAGCTGTGCTTCACTTACTCGCTGCTTACCAGTCAGCCGCCTTAGCTGTTGCTGGTCACTGGAAGGCTCTTTGTATGGCTCTTGGGATGCCAAGTCTCCAGTTAGCCTGTACAGATACTGTTTTGTCACAGCCTGCTAGTCTTCGGACAGCTAGGATGATGTGAAGGGGAGCTGAATACTTGTTATTATGTCCTACTTCACTCAGTTTGAGATCCAGTGTTTGAGTTAAAAATGTTACTAGTTCACCATCTTTTTAATTCAGACTATGGTGTACTAATATACCAACCCAAAATGCAAATAGAAGAATCCTGTAACTCAGGTCTGGGTGCAGCTTCTACAAAGGCGAGGGTTGTTCTGACCAGAGTCTAGGTTCTGGCGGTAAGCAGGAGGTAAATAGAAAGTAATTTTCCTGAGCGCAATGTGCAAGGGTTAGAAGAGTTGTAAAGTTAGAAGAATCAAGATATGTCCATTTAGGTAAGTCAAATAAATTCCTCACTAAATGACTAGATGTATTTATTTTTTTTTTGCAGTATGGGTGTTTAATTCTCTCACTTCCTTTTTAACCTCATAGGCAATATAGCAGTTGTATACAGTCTAGTATAGTATACGGTAGGTACACAGTGAATCAAAATTGTCCACATTTTATTGATCATCTTCTGTAGGAGATTTGTCAAACTAAAATTCTGATTTTTTTCCAACTCAGTACCCCTTCAATGAAAAAAAAGTCAAAACTTTTATTAGGGAGCTGCAATGATAATATGTAAAGTCTGTGTATTTCAGAGGGGAATAGGCTTCCTAAGTATAAGGTCCAAAACGGCTGACGCCTTTGTGGTTTTCAGGGTTAGAGGTTTTCAGCTTGGGATTCCAGCAACTGCAGAAAGTCAATTTCCTTCCAAAATTTACTCCTTTTAAAAATTTTGTTTAATTTCAGATGAGTCTTGTGGATCCCGATGTTGTATATACTCAGCTGTACTGTTACAAGAGAAGAACAACTTTTCATATGAAAGCGATCTTTCTGATCCATTTCTACGGTATTTAACCTGTTAAAAACATTTTATTTCAGAATAATGGAATGATATGATTTTTTTATTCTTCTTTTGTTTATTAGAACAGTAAAATCTAAATGCAGATACTTGAATCCATATACATGAATTCTTCTTGGTGTTCAGTATCACAGGTTTACTTAAATATAAGGAAGGACTATGCAAGAAGAGGTAATTAAATCACTTATGTTACAGCTTCATTTTTTTCGTCTCTTCCTATTAAATAACTTTCAATTGAAAATGTTAGAAAAGATGCATTAAAATCAATATGTTTAATGTCGTATGTATCATCCTGCCCTTTTATGAATTCCACATCATAACTCATGTACCTAAAATAAAATGTGAACATATCAGATCTACAGGAACACAGGCCTTTTATTTAGCTTGGTTCCAATGAAAACCCCAGTAGTTCCTGGGGAAATATTGTATTTGCTAACAAAGCCAGAGAGAAGACATTTTTCGTATGTGCAGAAGGAAGGAAGGAACCTGAAGTGATCGTTAGCAATATTTTTCATAATTTTCAGTGTATTTTAGTTGTTTAACATTAGTCCAGTATTAAACTTTGAAAATCTTTTTCCTCTTAGTATCTGTAGCCCCTGCCTTGAAATGGACTTGTGTATGTTAAGGCCAAATAAATAATAGAACTGACAAATTTGTTACGATTTTTATCATGTCACTGCAGGGTCACATCCTGCTTCTTTCCAAGGCATATGTTGAAGGAATAGCTAACTTTAAAGCAAAGTTATGTAGTAGTATTTCCTCCTGGCACTTGAAAATAAAGGTGATATTTGAGGTGCATGTCAGTGCTTTAAATGTTTGTATGGGAACTCCTCAACTACCTATTTCTAATTGGGTCAGTTTCAGAATCTAAAAAGGCTCATATTTTACATTTAGAGTATTGTATGCTTCATCAGCCCATCAAGCAACAGAACCTCTTAAACAATATTTAAACATGGATTGTGTTTTAGTATCTAACTCACGCTTTCATTTCACTGATTTTGAAAATCACACTGGTAGGCTTTTTTTTACCCCACAGTTTTTCAGTTGATCTGTAGTGATTAGTTACACTTCATAATGAGTTTAATGTCCAGAATGCCATGGAGCTTTCTACCTTTTCCTCTTGATAGCTTATCAGTGCTTTATACCTGTGCTTTTGAAGGCGCAAAGCTAAGCTTGAACCTTCCTTTTAAGAAGGGAAGGCTCTCCCTTCCTTTTTTTTTTTTTCTGTCTTTTAAGAAAAGTAATTGGCTGTAGCATCAAATTATAAATAATTGAATCATCCTGCAAAATTGTATTTTACTTATATTTTTACTTATACATATTTATATACTTATATTTTCTCCTGAAACTAGAGCAGAAACTTCTACTAGTAATAGAAAACAACCATTTGTCTTATTCAGACCAAGTGTCACCAAAAAAGAAAGAAAGTCCAAAATCAGCTCCAATTTTAGGGACCCCTGTGTTTCCTTATGTGAACATTGCAATTTATAATTAAGTAACTTTCTACCCTGGGAAATTGGTCTGGAAGTAGGCTTATAATTAATGGTCATGTCCGCACAAAAACTTTCTTCTGAGAGATTTTTTGGGGAATCATTAGGAATGACTAATGAGTGCACTGGAAATAAAGAAAGAATATAATTATTCCTTTCTTAGTGAACAGTTTTATGCCTGTAAAAATCTAACTTGTCCTTAGTGCTTAACATAAATGCATGGCTTTAGTTTTGTGCATTTGGGAACAGGACTGTTTTTCCAGAAATGGCATTTGAGATAAAATGTGTTCTATTTTATTGCTATAGTGTTTCCAATGGAGGAAATGATAATTTCAGTATGATCTGGAAGGCAAAATCATTCTAAATTTTAATTGAGATTCCAGAAATGAAATTCTTAAGTCAAAAAAAGCCTTCAGGATAAGAACTCCATTGCTTGAAAATGGCCTTAGAAAACCGAAGAGATGTGGGCTGAAGTAGAAAACATTAGTCAATGAAAAAAGGTTTCCCCTAGGCTGCAGGTGATTTTTCAGTGTTCTGAGCCAAATGTTACTGCCCAAGGAACAGAACTTGACCTCGTTAAGCATGTTTAGCTTTAAGTTCTTACTTTCTTTATGCATTGCTTAATATTTCTGCGCACTTGTTAATGAACTTTTCATTTCAGTCTTGGTGATGCTAATGACAATGACAGGAAGTCAGAAGTGGATGTGTCAGGGAGAAATTTTCCGTTCTGATTTTGCGAGGCAGCAAACTAGGGGGTAAGCAGTAGTTTACAT
>NW_010589688.1:758188-813707 GCF_000705375.1 Tinamus guttatus
TCTGAAGGCAGTAGGTGGAGGCAAAGTGCAATAATAATCCTATTCTGTTATGCTCTAGCCTCCAGCCCAGGGGCATCCCCAGCTATTCAGTGTAGGCACGCTGCTTTATGTCTTAGCTCTCTGGAAGTTAGTGTGCTCTTTCTGTGTCCTTCAAGAGGTCAATGACCATTCAAAATGTGCTTTGTAGAGGAAAATGCCAGCTTGTTCCCAAAGCCAAAAGCAATTGAAAGATTAAGCTTGGAGTGCTATTTTAGATAAGGAAAAAAGCTGGCTTCTGCGTTGGTCAGAGAACTTAAATGTCCACACATTTCTCTCAAAAGTACATACAAAGAAAACAATATTTGGTGGAAGCAATAAATGGCGAACTGGTAAAATGTTTGTGACCTGGATGCCATTTTTGCAATGGCTTGCCTTTGGAAAGTAAGATGACTGCTGCTTGTGTTGGACAGGGAGGATTAATTTTGAGGGCATTGGAAGTTACTGGAAACATTGCTGGAACACATAATCCAGAGCATGAGAGCTAAGAAAGTATAGGAGTTAAGCTGTAAAATACATATACGCCAAGACAACATTTCTAAATATGTGTTAAAGCAGGTATTTGGAGATGCTTTGTAAATGTCTTTATAGACTTTAGATTTATGCTGGTTTTGCAGGTGAAAGAAGAGAGGTTTGGACCAATTCAACTGTAATTTGTTTTTGGTCAGAACATCTAAAGAGCAAAGGAAATAGAGGGTTTTTCAGACTAACCAGAAGAGGAAAAATTGTTATGATTCTCCTTTTGCCAAATATCTCACAGGGGGAAGAATGCTTTGAAGATATTTTCTCCTGAAAATGTGATGTAACCAGCAAGCTGAAGTAGGCCAACCAGATTGCAAACAATCAGCCAATTCTGAGAAGCTTTGTTGGAAGAGACTTGGAGTGGTGTGACATCTCCCAGCAGGTAATACCAGAGACATTACAGTGCTGCACTTTCTGCTTGTTCTTCTGTCTGTGTTGAGAATTATTATCTCCTAAAACTTGCAGGTTTAGGTTAGGAAAACACAGGGGAAGCCCTAGTCCAGCCATCCAAAGAACACGGCAAAGTGTTTGCAGGGCAGCAGCCTGGGCCTGGCACTCCACCCAACTCTATCAGAGTGCTGTGCCATGTAGGGGCAGCTTTTGGTAGTACTGGTTGGGTGCAGCTGGGGATGGGGGTCAGGTGTTCCCCATCTCTTTTAACTGCTTTCAGTTGCAGCCACTTACAGCAAGTGGTGCAGGGTAGGAGGCTGAGCAGTGGGAAGAGTGCTTATGGGCATGCTGAGAGAGGTCTGTTGGCTTTTAATTTTACTTTATTTTAATTCCCCCTATGTTTCTTTGTGGGGTGGTGGAATAACTCTATCTCCATTTGTAGTAAGGAACTGGATTTAGAGAGTGCTCCTGGATTTGCTGCAGTAGGGAGGCACAGAAAGAGATTCCCGTAGTAGGGGCTTAGATCTGGCCTGAACTTATGTTTTTGCTGCGTTTTTTGAAAGACCAGTCTTGGTCCTTTTAGGTCTGTGTAAATTATTTGGGCCTTTCTCGTGCCCAAATAACAGAGAGGGGAAGTTAGCCAGACATTACGTTTTATTTCCCTTCTAACCCCATGTTTTGTTGTATTTTGAGTGATTGACTGGAAGGAGTTTAAAGAAGATGCATTAATACTTAACTGTGCTGCAACAAATAATTAATGTTTTTAAAGTTCTGTTTCATTCAGACTGGTCTGGAGCTCCATAGTCCAGTTTATTTTTGATTATAGAAATTCGTTTTAACTAAATCATTCCTTTATCAGCAGGATCTGCCCACATTTGGTTAGACTCAATAGTTCTAGAAACCACAGTGTTTTTTCCAATTGCTTTGAATCAAAGTCACATTAAGAAAAAAAAATACTTTTGCTGAAATTGTGCTGGATCTCATTAATACAGAAACAATTATATTAAGGAGCCTTTAATGTGTGACTGTGATGCTGTGCTAGTCACTAACAGCTTCAGCTTGGTTTTGTAGAAAATACTGTCCTGTCTTTTGAGTTTCTTAACTTGTAACTTTGCGCGTGCCTGTGAGCTGGGGGCTTCCACCTGCCCTTTCTCTTTGTTTCTCCCTTGATGATCAGCAGTGCCCATTTGTTCCTTTGGTGCCTTCTGAAGACTTGACTTCTGAGAAAAATCAGTGGTGTTTTGTCAAACAGCAATGTTTAGTTTGTTGTTATGTCCGCTTTTAGTAATGGCTTTGTATAGGTACCCCGAGACAAATAATATCTGCTACTATCAGTGATTGTTTTATGAATCTTCCATGGGGTTTGTCTGAACTTACTTGTGATTGAATGTGCTACTGAGAATAGTGGGGTCACACTGGTGTAAAATGGGGCTGGCCCTTAGGTTCGTTGAAGCTATGACTTCTTTCTGCAGGTTATTTCAGCAATAGAAAAGGAGATACAAATTCATTTTAATGCTATCTTAAGTATTGCTCCTTAGCAAGAACTCGTATAAGACTTCTGAATGAGATTAGAAAGCTTTTTCTAAATACATCCGTAACACTATCCTGTATACCAGCTTGATGCGTGAGAAGTGGTAACAGCATTCTGTTGATTTATAGCAATGCTCTTCAACTCCAGGTCAGGTTCGCAAACTCTTCGCTCCTGCCTGTAATTGCATTCAAGTATCATGTGATGGATTTACAGGACTGGGCCTTAGCTCTTCTGACGAATGGCCAGATGTCATAAGTTAGAGCATCCCCATGGTCATGTATTTATTGGCACATTTCCTTCTCAAGTGTTTTTTCTAGTTCTTGATAAGTAGAAGTATTGGCTATGCTCTTATGTTTGCACATCTCACCTGTTTTGTTTATGTATCTGATTAGTTCCTGTGTATGACTAACTTGCATTCCATGTATTTCTTTTGCTGATAGTTAATTTTGGCATGTTCTAACTTTCTTAGTAATTGCCATACTAGAAAGAGATTGCAGAAACATTTTTACAGCTTTGTGGAACTGCAGATTATATACTATGCCTACCAAAGTGCTTTCTCTCCCTCCTGCTTTGTTAAATCAGTAGTTTGAAATTTTTGCTTTAGCCAGTGAATGCTGTACTAATTCTTATAATATATTGCAGAGAAGAGATTACATTTAATGTGTTTGAGACCGAATCTGTAATGTCTTCAGACATGAGTGATGTGAATTCAGGAATTTACCCTTCAAATCTTTATGAAGACTTCAGGCTCTGTCATTGACTAATGCTTCAACGTGAAATATGCTCTTCATATGGTTGAACCACTGAGGATGGTACCCTCAGAGAGGGACCTTTACATGGCAAGTTAGGAGCTTTCTTTTGGAAAATTTATTATATTGTATATAGCTAGTTCCTGTTCTTTAATCTATGGTTCCTCCTTTTAATGGAGATTTCAGATTGGGAAAAGAGTAAAGATTTGTCTTCATTCTGAGACTTCATGTTTTACAAGCATAAGCTCTACCTTATCAGGAGATAAATTCTGCCTTCTTGCAAAGTAGCTCTAGATCAGATTGCCAAACATAATATTGTGTAAAAGACACAACTTGCTCTCTGTTAGACTTAGCATTTTTATTTAGGTGCTTGTTTCATTGGAGTTGTCAAAGGAGAAGAACTGGAGCATGAGAAGGGTTCTTGTGCTTTAACTCAGCAGACCGCAGTGTGTGTGTTGTGATTTTACTGGGAGGTGATACATCACACAGGTGAGCCAGATCTGAACCTAAAATGGACAGCTGTTAGAAGAGCATGCACTGCATACCTAGGGCATTGCTCTTAAACCTTTTTCTTATTTAAAAGATCAAAACTAATATCTTTTAGTTTTAATGTGGATTCATCTCAGTCTGTTTACACAAAGTACATGCTAGTTTCAGAAGTTCTCTCAATATCTGTTTTGTATAACCACCCATTAGAACTTTGAATTCTTTCATTTCCTATATCTGCCTCTCCTAATGAAGCAAACTGATTTGCTTTTGAACCTGAAATCTCATGGTTCAAAGGCAAGAATTAGCATCCGAAATCCATACATATATATGCATATATAAACACAGACATATTTGTGTACATATGCAAAGACTATGTACATATACAGAAACTTGTGTGTTTGTGTGTGTGTGTGTGTATATATATATACATGGGTTTATGTAATTTGTTATTGGGTCGTATATATTTCTCAAACTCTATGGGGGGAAAAACCCCAAACACAATCTTCATCTTCAGTTAGGGTTGGATATGCCCTGCTGTGCTCAAGGGAATGAATTCAGTTCATGACGTGTCAGGCTATCTTATTAAACTTCTTTTTGTCATGCACAGCGGTAGGTCTGCGGTAGATCAGACTCTGACTGAATGCATTCGGAGGCTTCTTCGGTCTGTTTTACTGCTGTAGCTGTGGCAGTAGTGCCCAGGGCTAGAATAAAGCTGGCTGCTTCAGGTGCATCTAAAACACTTCCATCTCTGCACAGTGCAAGCACACAGTGTTTATGTTTCTGTGTTATAAACTCTAATATTTCATTAATCCTTTCAATGCTTAAGATGGGCTCAACACTGGAATTCATGCTTTTAATGTCTCCCCCACCTCTAAGCTCTGTGTCATTTGATCTGCATTCCAGATGGTCCTGAATAATCTGCTACTACATGATCCATCTTTAAGATACGAGCATTCCCTGTTGTGGGATTGACCTTCTCCTTCATCTGTTAAAGCCACCCATTGCATAGGTCTTGGTTCCAGCCTATGCATCAGCAGTGTCCTACGTGTCAGCCATGTGGAAATCACCTGAAGTAGCTAAGAATAAAAGTTTCAAAACGAAGGGGATAAAATTGCTTTGTTTGATGTTGCTTTGTTTTTCCTCATAACTGATGCTCTCCTATCTATAAAAATATTCTTCTAGTACAGTGCTGGATGAGTTCTAATTAAAGAATTAGCTGGAACAAAGCTGATGTTATCTCGGAAGATCTTTCTTCCTTGCGGTTTTTTGATCTCTACTCCCAAGCATAGCCCATCAAGAATTAAGCATGCTTAAAGATTGGAAGAACATATTAATGAAAAAAGATAAAAGTAACCAAAAGTGGAAAGTTAGGGGCAGACAATTTCCAAGACAGACCATGATGGCTTTGTATTTGTTACATATAAATTCCAGAGAAGAAGAGGAACTTCTCAATTGGAAAAAAAAAAAAGAGAGAGGGGGTGGGGTCTATAGCAGGAAACAGAGGGATGGAAAAAAGGAGAAAAATTGTAGGCAGAACATCTGGGGTGGAGGGAGGATGTCCTAATGGTATGGTGACTGTGGAATAATAATTTCTCCTAACACTTGATTAAAAGCCTGCCATTTGTGTTTTTTTTTAAATGTGTTTGAAAAAAATGAGTGTGTATGAAAAAAATAGTCTTGCACAATCAGGGATGAGTTGACCTGAGTTCCAACCCACTTTGGAATTTAGAATGCATTAACAAAATGAACAATTTAAGTAAAAAATGATTGCTTGATTTATTTTGGAACTCCTAAAACCTACAAATGAAATTGCATCCAGGCTGCATAATGCACAAGCGTAGGGCAGCGTATACTCCTTCTGCACAAGGGATGTGGCTTACACAGAGATGCAGGGTAGAGCCGCCTTAGTGCTGCGTTCTGCCTGGTCTAGTACACCCTGCTTCTCAGGATGCCTGCACAGTCCTGAGCTGGTGTAGATGGGCTGCTGGGTGCCTGAGGTGCAGTCCTAGGCACAATTTTCTTAGCCATTTACATTAAGATGTATTTGCTGGATTGTCTGAGACTATTTTCTAAATTATGCTTGCTTGTGGTGGCTATAAGTTGTTATGGCTGCATAAGGGAATTATGCTCTCTGAAAGAAGAAAAATTCTCAGGCAGAATGGCACAGGGCAACTTCTTCCCTGATTTCATACCTTGTATTGAGAAGAAGATAATTGTCTCTCCCCAAAAAACTGTTTCAAGCATTTTACTATCTCTTTCCTCAGGCTATATGTGTTTTTTTTCTTTCAAGTACTTATGCATATGTAAGTAAAATTTCCAAGAAGGTGCAGAAGAAAATATTTAATCCTCAAGGATTAAGGATTAAGCTTCTATCTTGCAGAAGGCTTTAGCAGGGTCCCGTTCTGAAGCCCTACAGAGAGAAAGAGCTAATTGCCTCAATAAATAAGACCCTATACCCTATGTGTTCTGTTTTGAACACTTCTGTCTTTATTTCTGGTCCTGTGAATTGTACTTTTTTTTCATTCTATAGGGCTTTAGCCATTGAAGAGAACATAGATTGCACTCTTTCTCCTCTCATGCAGGAAGTCTAAACCAATTTGGAATGGTTTTGCTTTCCTGGTATTTTTAGAAACTATCAATATTCTTTTTTTGCCATGTGTTTTAGATAGATAGTTAAGTATGTTGCCTCTTTATATGCTGTGCAAAGATGTTTAGCTTCCCTGTGCGCCCTCCTTTGCACTCCTGGTGAATATACAGTTATTTACATATATACTTGCTTTGCAAATGTAATTCATGGGAATTCCCTAATTGGGCACATTCAATTGTTAGGGCTGTGCCTATGTTAATTATCAGAATACCAGCTGTAATGCATGATGCATCTACCTATCTGGATGTTGAAATGAGAACTAGATTCTACAATTTAACAAGACACTTTTTTTTCCTTCCCCTTTTAAGGAAAATAGAAGGGTCACCTGCAGTTATAATGTCTAGTATGATCTTCCTAAAGCTTTGTTTCAGAAAAATAACTAACTGTAATAGAATTGGCTTTTATAGTAAGGAAAAACAGCCTCTGTGTTCACATTCTTTGGGTATTTCTTCTTTTGTTTTTCTCTCATGGGCATGACTCTTATGAAAGGAGGCAGGAAGTCCAGCCTCACTAACAAACCACATTTTGAGAGTGATCTCAAGGAGTAGATTCTTTGATTCTCTAGTGTCATGTGCAAAAGGAACAGTGGAATAAAGTACTCTGTAATCTCCATCTGAAACTGGCATGTCTTACTCAAAAATCCTTTTATTTTCCTTTGGACCCCCATGGGAGTAAAGTTTATAGAATAATGAACTCCAGGAAGGAGCTGGAGCTCGTTTACTGTTTGAATAGTACAAACCCCTTCATAGTGATTTGACATTATTCAGTTTGCAGCAAAATGAAACTGTTGTGAAACTTTTTTTTTAATGAATGCTTCAGTTGTTTGCAGCCAGTAGAAGAGGAGATTAATTTACAAAGTGCTTATCTTTCATAGTTTCAAACTTCTTTCTTGTGTTAGTCCACTTGTCTCTAGCTACTGTGTGCAATTACTGTGAAAGCTGCAAAGAGGAGGAACATATGTCTGTCAGTTAACAATGGCACATCAAATGGGAAGTATTACTAAGAAAACCTTTCCTAGCTATTCTCCAGAATGCACAAGTGTGACCAGGAAAGTAAGCAAAAATATATATTATTTTACTGCCTTTTGTAGGGCATGGTTATCTGAAACAACCTACTTAGGGTAAGAAATAATGCTTAGAAAATTTAGCCTATTGCTATGAATTTCAGAGCAGCTATCTTGAACTATTTAATGGTCAACCTTTAGTGTGTTTTTTTTTTTTTTCTTCCCAAGACTGTTGTGAGGTGAGGTACTATTATTGATATTTAACTGGTTGAAGAGCTGAGTTTTAGAGAGGTTGTAAGAGACTGTGGAACAAGGAGTTTGGCCAAAGCAATTCTCAGGGTAGTACCTCAGAGAGAAGTCACTTTTGCTGCCCATCTATCTTCCCTTTTTCTCTGTAGGGGAAAATGATAATGACAGCCTAGATAACCTGGGAGTTTGGGTACTTTACAGAAGTATCCAAACACCAGACAGCTGACAAGCTGTCAGTTTGTGTTACTCGGCTAAGTTGAGAAAGGGAAGCATAGGCTACGTGGTAAGAAGTGAGAAATTCAGATACCTCCCGTGCGTGGGTCGGTGGGCCAATTTCTTCTAGGATGGTACAGCCCTATGAACTGGTAATGATAATTCCAGAAGCTCTCTGTTTCTGTAGCTTTGCTCCCATAGTATTCTGTGGTAACTTTTGTATTAGTGCAAGAAAGGAGATGCAGGGTGGGGGGGAAACAGTGTGGAACTGCTGGACACTGCTTCCTCCTCAGTAAAATATAGCATATTAGTTTGTACTCTTTGATTATAGTTGTCTAGAAGATGAACTTAAGGCAGCAAAGGAAGCATTTATTTTGGTGAGAGAGGAGAAGCATGAATAAATTTTTCTGTGGGTGCAGGGACTGGAGCCAGGCACCCCCTCCCCCTTTCAAAATTCTCATGCTTTTCATCTTGTTCCAGCTGTAAGGGCGGTGGTTGGTTCTAGTGTTTCTGATTCCCTTCGCTCTGCTGGAACTGAAGCTGCACCAGGAAAAGTTTTGAATAACACAATGGGATGTATCTTAAATGTCATCTTCTGCATATTCTGTTGCCTTTTTCGTTTTGTTCATTCATACTGTCAGCTTTGTAACTTGCAAATATAGGTGCAATTTGGGGAATGACATTTTTGTTCTATGCTACATACACAAGGCTTTGAGTACTTGGTATTGTCCCCTTCACAGAACCCAAGTGGAAAACATGGAATTAGTGTTTCAGGTGATTTAAGAGGCTGCTTGTGTCCTGCGAGATATTTTGGAAAGATAAGTGATCTATTCATATGTTCTGTACTAAGTATATTTTTCCCACTATTGTATTGAGCTCATGTTTCTCCTTGTGGATTTTCTCAGATCAGATTAAAATTCAAATGAAGAAAATTCCAAAATGAATGGGACAACATTTTTTTGTTGAATAGCTTTGGGCAGTTTATGAACCCACAAACAAATCCCATGTGCAAAATAGATAACTAAGAAAATTTTTGTTTATGAAAATTTATATATGTGATTACCCACCTGCAACTTCAAATGGCATACAGGACATGGAAAATGCAATCAAAACAGCACCCAAGTGAGGTTTCATTTTTTAAAAAAACTCACCAGAATCTTGTCTTTTACAGTTTGATTAAATCACTTTTGCTTTGGGGATTTTTTTTTTTAAATATATACGAATATATATGTATTATATCATCTTGTGGGATAAAGGGAATCTATTTGCAATTTTTAAGAACCTGATTCAATCTTTGAATTTCTGAAGTACAGAAGATGGCCAGCTGTGCTGTCCATTTAGTTGAAAAAGGCCATCCATGTGCAATTTCCTTGTTCTAATGTTGCCCGAGTCAAATGATCTGGAGTAGTCATGTGACTAATTCTATAACTAGCTGTAATTACTTGATACATTCTTTTAACTAGTTCATTTTATTATGTTGGAGTAAGTTTCCTTATTTTTTTGGTAAATAAATTCTTGGCAATGAGATGCTTAAGTACCTTTATTCCTTGCATGTTTTTACAACTTACAGCAAACAGCTTACATACGGGATATGCCTTAAGTATGTTTTAAAACATCTGGTACTTGAGGGAAGACTGCAGATCAACTTGCAAAGTTGATCTTTGAAAAAGTTGATCCAAGTACATCATTTTTATCAATGCCACTGAGAGTTAAAGACAATAATGATTCATCAAAAGATTTTTAGCAAAATAAAGACATTACCATGGCTTCACTCCGAAAGTTTTCATTACCCTTGCATCTGTTGTTTTGCTGCATTTTCTTTTCTTAAAGAACCACTCTATGTGCAAATATGACACTTGAAGACTTGGGAAGAAGTGACACCTTACCTACTGAAAATCTCTCTGCTTTTCCATTATTCAATGTCATATTAAATTCAGAGCTGCAGAACAAAATCTTAATGGATGAATATATATCAGAGTATATGATTAACAAAAAGACAAGAGCATACATGGGTGCTCTTCTGAGTAGAAAACCAAACAACCTTATCTGATGTTTTCACCCCTTGGAACTCAGATATTGTTTACAAGTCCCTGTTCTTCTCTTTGGTTATTGCAACAATGGTTACTTGGTGATTGAACTAGAGTTTGTTTACATCTTGAATGGCTGGGTTGCTTGTAATGACTCCTGGGAGGCTGTTGAAAGTGTTGAAGTTCTGCTACTGCTGTCGTGATCCTGGATATACTCCTGTGAATGGACGAATTGGCTTGGGATGCTCAAGGACTCCATGCTAGAGCTGTTCAGTGAAACAAAACTGTTGCTTGGATGCCAGGCTTTGCATAGGAGGGACACAGTGGGTAGGAAGGCTTGAGCTGTGATAACAAACCTCCTATTTCTAATAGTCTGGTTCAGTATGAGGTGTGTGTAAGGTGGGGGGGATGTGATGTGGTGCTGGAGGAGAAAGGTCAAGTTCTGGCAACATTCTAGCATCATGAGCATCTCGGGAGTACAAGCTTGGCCATGCTGATGATGGGCAAGCCGGGGGCAGCTGTTCCTGTTGGTCTTTCTGGAGATTAGTATATGTCACTAACACCAATAAAATATGTATTTACTTATATGTTAATGTCACTTTCTTGCTACTAGGATTGGCATGCTTCGGGCTGTATTAATTTTTCTAGCTGCTACTGCTCATGGTAAAATACATGCTCGGAGTACATACACCAACATGTTTTGTCTGTTACAGTATTGTAAAAAATAGTGCTATAAGGCATCTTGAACTGTAATCCATTTTTCCTTGGTCTCAAATTAAGGTTAGCTATATGTGAAAACATTTCCTACAAATTTAGCCTCCAGGGATGGAAATGCTGCAACTCTTTCAAGCTGCCTATTTTAGTTCTATATACTATTCTCCAGGCCCATTCACAAAACTTCCTAGGTCAGGTAGTATTCGCAGCACTAGTTGCCAATGAGCTTTCTTACTGTGGTCTCCCCTCATGTGGTGTGTAGAGCATGATTTCTCTCTTTAGGCATGAGTTTTTCTGCTGGAAAAGTTTCCCACACCTTGGAAGGCATTAGTGCAATTGTAAGCACATATAATGCTGATCTAAACTCAGCTCTTGATGAAGTGTTGGTTACAGATAACTATATTTCCCCCCTCTGGTAAGCTTTCAAGTCATCTTTGTTAACAGAAAATTTCAATAGCCTCTTCTGAATGAATCTAGATTGCCAGCTGCATAGCTCAGTATATGTTTTCCTCATAATATTAGTGAAGTGCCTGTGAGAAATAGGATAATTAAGGTTTGCAAGAATTGAGAAAAATAACAACAGCGTAGAACTGAGAGACAGCTCTTTGCAATAAAGCCAGACTTTTGAGGGTACTCTAGCTGAGGACTGAACAAAAAAGAACTAGAAATGCTCATCTGAGAATACTGGCTGGTTGTGTCTTTAAGTCTACTGGCATACCAGTGTTGGGCCACAGATAATATATTTTTTTGGCCATTTTAGAGTGATCTAGAGGGTAGAAGTACAATAAATTGGAAACAGATGAACAGTTAGCTGTGCTCAGCCATTAAATGTTCTACATAATAGCATTAAATCAGGTGTCTGGCACTGATATTTTTATCTCAATAGGAAAAGGAAACAACACGTAGAGACTGAGTGGTTGGTGGTGATGAGTTATTTTTGTACTTTTTCCGTAAAGATACTTTTTATTTGTCTCATTGCTTCTTTGCAATAGGGTTTGCATTGCAAGTTGCATTTTGAACAGTCTTGTCAAGAATATCATTCTGGATAGGAACTTATTCCACCAGATCAATGTACATAATATTTAAAAAGCATTAGTAAGCCCTGTAATTTTTAGTGTTTTTCAGTGAGTAGTGAGCACTGCTTTACTAAATTGCAGAACAAGGGAGCAGTCTAGGCTGTATTAAGTAAACAATAGCTGCTTGACTGAAAAGGTCCACGAGGAGGTGATCACATTTAAAACAGAAGACCCACAGATGTAGCCCGAGTACACAAATGGACCTGGCCCACTTTCCCTGTTGTCTGAAGTACATATCGGGTATCCCAAATCAGCGGTGGATTTGCTGTTCCTGTCAGGTGCTATCACATTACTTGAGCTAAAAATGCTCAAATTTTGGTGTTTAGCATCATTTGACACAGTTTCTGAAGTGCTAAAGTGCTAAAGATTTATGTAATCTTTCGTGGCAGAAGACCATCACTTAGGCCAAGGCTTTTGGAAATTTTTTGAGGTATTTTTCTGCTTTTGGAGTTCCTTGCTTTGCAAATATTGATGCTGATTTGAGGGAGAGCTGTGGAGGTTGAGGGGCTTTTGCTTGTTTCTTCATTCAGACTTTAAATATGTTACAGTAAACATCCTTCAACAATTTGTCATCTGTGAAAGCTATGGCAAAGTAGTATTTTCTAAGGGATTGATTACACTAACATTTAGGATTAGAATCTGGAATCTAAGGGTTAATTTCCTCAGGAACGTTTGTTCAAAAAATAAGAAATGCATATCTTGGTAATAATCTCTTCTTCTTAGACAGGCTTGACTTATATTTTCCCATTCATAACTTTTAATTAATTTTACTTATTAATTTGCTGAATATCTTATCTGTATGTCAAATAACTACTGCACACAGAAAATTAGAAGTGTAATCCGTTTTAGTAATTTTTCCAAATGCAATCGTCTCAGAAATTTTTACTGTTCCCTAACTTTTTAGGGTCCAAAGCGGCATATGGATTGTTACGAGGTAAAGCTACTTGAGGTTTTCATTTTACCAAGTTCACTAGCATTTATGGCTTTGTAAACCCCACCAGTTGGCTACGTAACTTCTTCTTGCACATCTTTCATATATTTCCAGACTGCTCACAATTCTCCTGATAGTTTAGGAATATATTAGAATTGGACACTTCATTCTGAACAGGGAGTTCAGAAACTTTGTTTATATGATGGTGATTCTAATTATACAAAATACTTGGATACCATCTTGACTCTAATATAGTAGCAAAAATGTGTGTTTATTTCTGCCTTTAAGATGATGCATAACTTTGATTCCTAAAGAAGCTGAAATGGTATGTCCTCTGTAAAAATTCTGGCTCAAAAGAGCCTTTTTTTTTTTTTTGTGATAACTGGCATTAGCAACTGAAGTCAGATGCATAGATACTTTTCCTATTTTTTCTAAGCTTTTTCTCAAATATTTGTAAAACTAACTGTTGCAATAATGCAAAGACTTCACAGTTACCAAATTCAACCTAGAGTTTTCATTGATTACCACCTTATAACATACCAGAGAAGTGCAGCATAGGGCTTATTTTGATCCTTATAGACTAATACTTATTTGCATGGTGACTTCTGATGGTGGAGGTTTGACTTAGTGCTGATTTCTTCTGTTTTTCCCCCTGAATTTTATGGGTATATCCTCATTTTAAACCTGGATAATCAGGTCAGAACCTCCTATTGAAGGAGCTTTGCCAGATAACACCAGCTGAGGAACTAACTGGTCTTTCCCATTTTGTACAGGATCCTGCTTTATTCACTATCAAATCCTATCACTATCAAAGTTCCTATCAAATGTGTGCATGTTTTTCCTGTATCTTTGAACAATAAATTTCGGCTGAATATGTTTCACATAATTTATTGGACTGATACTTTGTTTGGTTATCCTGTTGTAGAGGGTTTGCAAACACAATAGCAATGGTTCCTAAGGAATTTATTTGATGATGGAAAAATTCCTGAGTGATACAAACCAGTCTCTCTTATCCCTCAAGTGTTCCTAGTTTTTTTTGCTTCCACTGTAAAAGAAACACAGTCCTATTGCTTCTGTGATTCAGCCATTCTGTCTTCTTAGCTGATTAAAAGCAAAACTCTGCTATGGAATAAATTTGTAACATGGAGATAGAGATTTTAGTGGTCACTCTTCCTCTTCCATTTACACCTTCTGAGAGATTTATTTTTGGTGGAAGAGGCTGTCAGTATTTTTTTTTGGTGTGTGTGTGTGTTTGTTTTTGCTTTTGTGTGTTTTTTATTTGTTTTTTGCTTGTTTGTTTTAACTGAATTTGGTGACAAATCAGCAGACAGAGTGTGGTGGTACCCTATATAGTGGTAAGAATGCATTTTAAGGAGATTAAAATAGAGGTAATAGAAAACTTTAAAGGTGTTAAAGCTGTAACACAAAAAGATTTCTTAGTCAATCTGATAAAATACTGAGTATTTCCAAATCTCTAAAGAATTACAGCATGATGTAGCTGCATTGAATATACATGTTAATATTGTGTGTTGATTGGCCTAGGGATGTCAAGATGTCACTGTAGACAGTTTAGTGTGCAGCTGTGTTTGAAAATGCATACTGTACACTAAAAAGTAAAATGGTGAAGGATCATACGGAAAATATTAAATGCTTTTATAGAAGTCTACTATGCTGTATCACTTAGAATAGTTCTTTGTGCTAGTCATCCTGTGGAAAATTACTCATGCAAATAAAAGAAGTGAAAATGAAAAGGCTAGGATTGTTTCCCTTAGAAACAAGATGCTAGGAAGAGATGCAATAAAACAATACAAAAGGTTTCAGAGAGAGTAGTGCAACAAGGGCACATTCATGAAAAATCAAGGAACCAAATGCAAAACTCATGAAAAGCAATATCAAAATAATGTGTGATTGGACTGGGAACTCCACTATAGGGAGCCATGGAAGGCAGGAATTTAGTGAGAGATGAAAAGGAATTGGATGCTTGTATTGATGAAAATTCAGATGAAATTACTTAGTTATCTGAATTGACTGTAATAACTGTGAATGTTTTGATTCCTGCTCCAAGGATTATTTAAAAATTTCTATCCAACAGTAAATGAATGTAAGCACATACAGTCCTGGGAGCATGAATCTTGACCAGTAAACAGCCCTTCTAGCTGTATGCCCAGCTATTGGGTTTTATTTTTCTATGCAAATCTCCTGGATGCATTTCATCTAGAGAGAGGTTCAGCTTCGTAAGGATGACGGGATGGCAAATCTTCTGCCTGTGGCTCCCACATATTGCGATGTGTTGCTGAGAGTTAGGGAGTGTAAAGTTGAATCGCTCTTAGTCTGATGAGTGGATTTAGGGTAGGTTTTCTGCCTTTTTTTGGCATTTGTTTTAACTACTTTGTTTTTTTTTTCATGAGCAAAGTGTTAAGATCTGTTAAATTCTTTACAAGAATATTTGTAAGCGTATGCTGCAGGAGTCGGCTTTAGGTTTCTGAATAATAATTCCTCTATAGCCTTCATTCAGGCACCTAAGTTTGAGAGACGAAGAAGAAGAAAAAAAAAAAAAGCAGTCTGCATGGCATAATGTATATTTTGGATTAGAGATGAGACAAGACATAGACACACTGCACTGTGGTACCTCAGATGCACGAAGGCATAATTTGAGTTAGTCTATTCTGTGGACGGCAGGTTCTCCTGTGTTCAGGTGGTGATGACTGTAACTGGATCAGGATACTGCTCTCCTGGGCCTGATCTGCCTTCCAAGGCTTCTTAAATTGCCAGTCACCTGCTAAACTTATACTGCAGTATAATTGAATTTAGCTCTTAAATATTAATTTTATGCACCACTAAAACAGTATATAAAGTAAAATTCAAAGCCAATTCTCTTAATCCAAATGAAAAAAGAAAGTGATAGAGGGTCTGATCCAACTTGAAGTGAACCTCCTTGCAGTCTTGCCTTCATTTCATATGTAGTTGCAGGCTCTAAGTCTTCAGGGTTAAGGAAGAAGTAAACTAATAGATAAAAAACACACACATACAAAAGCTTTTAATAATCCTCAATCCTACTAACACACAAAAGAAATTTTAGAGCTGAACTTATGTCGTAGACTTGTGCTTGTTAGTACAAATTCCTGCATCATGAAAAAGGTAGTAATAAAAATGAAAATGTTTTAAGGTTCTACATTCTTACTACATTTTGCTAGAAGATTTATTTTTAAGAGTAAGCTTTATTCTATTAAATTATAACTAGGAGTTATGAAAAGCCTCCAACCAAGCACTTCTGTGATATAAAAGACAGTGATGTAAACTACTCTCTCCCATGGGTGATAATTTTTTTGTATAATATGGTCCCTTAATGGTCAGGGTTCTGCTTTAAGCATAAGGATGGACTAAAGGCAGACAGCAAAAGAAACCAAAGAGCACATTTATCAAACAGGAATGTGGATAAAATAAAAAATCCTGTTGGGAGTTTGCCCATTCTCACAATTTCAGGTTTGCACAGCCTCAGGGCTGCAGTATACATTCCTCTCAACTCTATTTATGTGAAAAATTGCATTGACATCATGTAATTGGCATGATAATTTAGCCATTAGTTGTGTATGATAACAGATGATCTTAAAGCCATGTTTCTGTAAAGGAATGAAATGCAAAACCTAAGCTCTTTTATTTTACTTGGAATAATCCTGTTGCACGTGGTAAGACCCTGGGTGTCCCTATATGTGTTCACCTACTATTACTAGATTTATATTGTCAGCTTCTATACGTTGTCCACTACAGAGCACACAGGAGGTTAATCAAGAGCAGCATGGCTGAGCTTGTATCCAGTATCTTCTAGTTAGATTTCAGGACTTCTAATTGCTTACCAGCTTAGCAGGAAATCAAGTGAAAAGAGCCTATGCAGAAATTAATCCTTTGTACAGAGTATTCAGAAAGTAGTGCTTTCTTTTTCAATAAGCTTGTTATCCAGCCCATTTTGGCATGTTTTTTTAGTTAAAATTTATTAATTTGAAATGTTGTATGTTCTTATTTGGGTTAGCAGGGTGAGGGGCTATACATATATATTTTTTTCTTATCATATCACTAAAATTTCTGTTCTTTTCCTCTGAAGAAAAATTGTCAGCTGTTTTTCATTTTCTGTCCGCGTTAAAGTTTTCATTAGTTTTGGAGCTTTGTATCTGCTATTTTTGGATTGGCACTTGAAATCTTTGGGTAGGTAGCAAGGTAAAAGACCATCAGAAATCTCAGTGATATAAGATGATATAAAAACCTGAACAAAAGAAGAATGTTGACAGTGAGAAAATCATGTTTTTCCAAAAGATAAAGAACATAGTTACATAGCAATTTATTTTTTACTGGTTTTAATTTTTAAAACAATGAGCTACACCAGAAAAAGTTTTATTTGTGAATGACAAAATGTGGTGTTAGAAAGATTAATTAGTGAGCCATAGTTTGTTCTGTTTAGCTCTTGCTGTCATTGTTTGTTTTTAATCTGTACTTCAGAGATGCGTATTATGAGATCAAACTTGTAATTCTAATCAGGTGATTCACCATTTTTTGATTCCTCAAGTGCTGTCTTAACTCCAGAAAAAAAAAAAAAGGTGCTGGACCATATGGTCCATATAATTCAGAATATCTGCCTTTGTATGTCTAGGTTGCTTATAGACATTTAATCCATTTAACACTTCACTCAGCACTATTCCATTAATTTCTGTAAAAATGAGCTTTGCCCCAAATGGTTTTCTCACTGTTCCTGTGGATTCGTATATTGCTTTCAGATGCTACTCTTTACTCAGCCACTGGCAACATGGTTATACCCAAAAATATTTGACAATATAGTAATTATGCCTGGTTCTCTAGAAGTATTTTCAATGGAATTTGGAAGCTAATAATTAACACTAAATTTCAGTGGGATTTTAATGACTGGTTTTGTTGAAAACTTCTGTCACAATTCTGTCTTGTTTCTCCAGTTTTTGAAAGACTAAGAATATAGGTAAGGCAGTTTGTCTAATATATTTTATTTTCTTCTGTAGTAAGTCTGTGTGCTATAAAATATTGCCCTGCATTATTTAAAGGTTGCAGGTCCATCATAATTAAAAATGTATTCTGAGTGCTAGAAATATGTTTTTAATATACAACAATAACATATTATATTAAAGATACATATTTCTTCCACGTGAATTTTTGAGAAGTTGACCAAACACTGTCTGCATTAGGATTCATCACTGTGCACATTAGTGTCACATCTAGGCACATGTGCCTGATTTGGCTGCGTTCTGTAGCTGTATGGTGCAGAAACTGAGCAAGGTGCATATATCTAGTTTGGTGTCGCATTTGTGTCAATGCAGGTGTGTGCCTAGGGAACTGTATGTGTTTCCACTTAGACTGTTCAACAGCCTGTCTTGAAAATATTTTGTATATATGTTTCATTGCTCTATTCACATTGTTTGTTTTTAAGCATTCCTTTTGAAATCTTCTCAGTTGTTTGTTTTGTCACAACAGGTCAACTTACCCTAAGCCTTTCAGGAGTTTAATGAGGAGAGTGATCCATTTATAGTAAATAATGCATTCAAACGTTGCCCTTCTCCGGTTTGCAGTCTATGGAAGATTTTGATTTTTATGAGTTTGTTCCGTGTTTTAAAATTGCTCAGAGAGCATTTTCTGAACAAATGTTTGGCTCATAAGTTGTTTGCAAATTAAGTTGTCTTTGTTCATAATTTATGTACTGGTGTTAGTTCATGCCCAAGTGGATAAAACTCCTGTAAATTTGGGAGGCAAATCAATGGCCTTTCCCAAGGGTTTGCAAGTATTTCTGGGCTGAACTTACCCACAAACAAATATTTGATTCTGATAACTTTGTCCAGTCTGCGAGTAACTATTGCATTCTGGTTGATTTTATGGATTTATGAAATTTCTTTATTATTTAAAAAAAGAGACACTCCTTCAAATGTGTTTCTAATCCTGCTGATCAGGACTTCACCACATTCTTTGGAGAGCAGGGATAAACTCTGGAAGTTAGTTGATGAGATGAAAATAGGTTGTGACTGGGCTGTCAATGGGTTGAGAACTTTTTTTTTTTTTTCTCCTCCCTTTATCTGGAGGCAGGAGGCTTGAAGAAGTGGAAAATTAATAAAGGCAGAACAAAGGAGCCAGATGTTGTCGGGAGGGCGAGGGAAGATTTAAAGAATACTTTGAGTGGGAGGAGAGAAGACACAGACAGGCACGGCTTTTAGAATGGGAGGTGGTTTTGCTGACCAAGGTCAAAGACAGTGAGCTGAGCTGGCCTGAAATAACTCTTGCTTTCAGAGGACAAAGACCAAAGTATTTTGGATGGTTACTTGTCCTCTGGGGACTCCCTCAGAAATACTGCAGTATAGCGAGTAAAGGCAAGTGATTTTGAATATTCTGTAAGTTTGAATATTCTTTTGTGAAGCCTGTTCATCCATCTGTCTGGTTGCACTTGCAACGCTTTCCAAAGGATTGAAAACATCCTAGGGTAAGATAACCCAGATTCTCTCTGAGGCTTAGGGTTCTGAAGGCAAGTCTGCTAAAATGATGGAACTGGGCTTGGGGTCTTGGAAGACCAGAAAGAGATCTGCCACAGAAACAAAAAGGTGAGGACAGTATGATGCCTCAGCCTCTCCTAGGGAGCCCTAAAGCACTGAAGTCCTCATGGACTGAGGAGCTTCACCATGTTGCAGATAACAGTTGTTCTGCTTTCCATGAAGGTCCATGTAAACATTCATTTTATGGATGTTCTATTTAGGGGAAAAATGAATGATGAGCGTCACAAATACAGACTCTAATAGTGTATAGTTTTTAAACTGCTTGGGAATGATCTTTGGAAAGTGTATTTTGCCAGTTCAGTGCCTCAATTAAGACTTTTATTTTAAAAGATTTTTGCTTTCGATTTAATAAGGATTAGAACCATCCCTACAGTTCACCTTTGCCTTAGTGCTCAATATCACAGATGCATTTTAGACCTCCTGCTCTTATGATGGAGAATAAGGGTGTTGAATGTGTTTTGTGCCCCCAGGAGCACGAGAAAGGCTGCCGTATGGGAATCTGTCAAAGTCTGTAGTTTTGCAGCTTCATTTCTTTAGTGCTTTATAATTTCTAAGGATTTTGAACATCAGCATTCACGATTATTCTTGCTGTTCATATGTGCAATATGTTCATATTGAACTACAAACATTCTGAAGAAGTCATTTTTCTGTGAGCCTATGAGATCCACATTCATCAGCACAGGAGAGATTCAGGTTGTACTTTTCCTAGAGGCACTGACCTTTCTTTGGGATTTTCTGTACTTTAGCAGCTGCTAATACCTAATCAAGTGATTTATTTAGTTTCTTTGCAGGCAACTTCTGGTCAGTCTCTCTTACTTCATATGTCTTTTAATGGGACCAAAGAAATTGTAGTGACGTGACCAAATTTTGACCTGTATTCCTCTCTTCAGGAAATTTAATAATCTGTCCAGTGCTGTGAAGGATGTAACATTGTCAATTCTAGATTGCTGTTTGTGGAAAAATACTTAGATTTAGGAAACAGCAAGAGATCAACATAAAACCTCCCACTCCCAGACCAAATTGATCCATGTAAGAAACTATTTTAAAACTATGCTCCACTTAAGCAATTTGTTTTGTACTCAGCACTCAGCTGAGTATTAACTTTAGATGTTTGTTCAGACATGACAGTGTAGTTTTTGAATTCCAAGCAGATAGCATCTATTCTCAGTCCTGCAGATCTTATAGGACATGGACATATTAAACTACCACAGAAATACACCTCTTTGTACACTTTTTTTATCGGGTGGATAAGGTTTGCTTGTATAATTACTTTGTAATCAAGTAATTAATTTTTCAAGGAAGTTCCAAATTGAAGGAAGTTCCTTCCTCAGTTCAGGAACTGCTGAGGGCAGCCCAGCAATAATGCTCAAATGAACAACATCTGTGAGAAGGCTTAATGAAGACAAAAAGATTAGCATAATGGTGCGTCTTTAGCATCTCTCAAATATAACCACTACTGTTTTTAGCAAGTGAATGAATCTGGGCTAAATTATTCCCTGTTAAAGCTGTAGTTTCAGTGGGATTTCTGTGGACTTAGACTGTAATGTGAAAACAGTATTTGCCAGCTGATATTAATAGAGATATATTGAATTGTGGGAATGGTCTGCTTTTGCTTACATGGAAGAGAGTCATTTTTAATAAATGGGTGATTTTTCTCATACACCTTGCAGAAGATACAAATGGTTTTTCAGACATGTATTTGGATTTTGAACTGAAAAAGAAAAGATTCTTTCAAGAATCATAACACTTTTTCTTTTGCTACACCTGGTTCTTTTTAATAAACATGGCGTTATGACACTAATCTTACGTGTTGAACTGTGTGGAATTTCTAAGCCTCTTGAAGGTCTTCTGTCACTTAATGGGAAATTTAGAATTCAGTTGGTTAAGACTGTGTATGTGTAGTATTTAGCTCTTTCCTTTCTCCTACAAAGGTGATATTTAGATGCAGACAAGGTCTTCTAGTTGAACAACTTATGTCCTCCAAAGAACAACAAGTATCATGAAATTGCAAATCAATTCAAACAATAGAGAAGGCAATGGTTTTAGAAAAAGGGCTGTTTTCCTTCCTCTCTCATAAGCAAGTTTTGAGGAATTTGGTTGCCTTTGAAAGAGCTAGAAGCTGTGCATTCTTGCAAAGAGCTCTGACTCAATAGCACTTGTAGATTTTATGGTGCCTGCTAATATACTTACCAGTCTGCCAGTGACCAAATCCCCACCATTTGTCTCATGTCCTTGTCATGCTCCCAGTAATGTATTGCCTACTGTGTATTGTATTGTGAGATCACATGCAGAAAGCTTTTACAGCATGCCATAAAAATGTGACCTGTTTAAAGTACTAATTTCTAACAAACTGTGGGAGAAGGGACAAGGAGAAAATTCAACGTTAGTATTTTTGTGCTTTTCTGAAATGATTGGGAACAAGGAGACCATAATTCAAAGAGCATTCAGTAGCAGCAGAACATGAGATATTTCAGTGCAGAACTGCTGCTTATTCATCAATGCACAATGAAGGTATTCAGCAAAATTGGTTTTGAAAATACAGTTATTGTCTTGTTTTTAGTGAGCTAAAGAGTGAACTATGAAAATATAGAATTGAGTCCATGATGCACAATGACTTTCTGTGTTTCAGAATTAATGCGGTGTCAGTGAACGAGTCTTAGAAGCCTTTTCTGTGGCCATGTCTATTTAACAGGCTCCGCTTCTTCCAAGCTCCTGTGCCAGTACTGGGCTATGTGAGGCATGCCAGTAATTTAGGCCTCAGCCCCTTTCCAGTGCTTGGCCTCTGTCTGTGGAGGGTTTCTATCAGAAAAGTTGTGAAGAAAATCAGTCAAACTCACTACTGCAGGGTAGAGATGTTTAATTCTATATTGGTGGTTTGAAGTGACCCTTTTCTAGAAGTTTGTACAAAGATGCTACTTTAATTTTAGCCTCTGTCCTTAGCATAAAAATAATATGGGTTCAGCGTTAATCTGCTTATCATTGTGTACATTCACCTTTAAATCACATTTGAATATATGGTAGAGGAAAGGAAATGAAAAGAGAAAATGGAAATAAACCCCTTTTCTAATTCTCAGGACTTGTGAGCCTTAGGTAAAAGTGCAAAGGGAAAGGATTCATAATAGAGAATCTGATTAGAAGGTCTGGTTTAGATCGCTGTGCAAGCAGGAAATGATGAATCTTGGCAGAGTCTCAACTGTGAAACAAAGCAGTGAGGAAAGCTGATGCTTTGGAAAGACGGGACAAAAAAGGCACCCAGAAAATAGGAAATTGCAGACATATTTCATTTTGGCAGAGCCTGAGAAATTGGTTATCATTACCAGCATTATATGAACACTTATTTATTATCCACCCTGAAGAAAAAGAGGAGAGGGTTAATTCTCTAGCCAATAGACTGAAAATAGAGAGTTATTTGGGGATTGAGTGTTAGCATAAAAATATAGCTAGGCTGCTTGTTCTCTATCTGAAAAAACTGTATTTTTAAGGGGAAAATCGCATACTTTTTGTTAAAAGTAAAAAGCTTGGTACGCTCATTGTGATTTTGGTAGACAAGTTTAACACTGATATTCCTAATCTGCATTAATCAACATCAGTCTGAAGGGAATGAAAAATGTACTTTTAATTTTATTAGTGATTAACTTGTTTCTCTTGTTCCCTCAACCATTAAGAAAAAATGAGGTATGCAGATTAGTCTTTTGATGTTTATATACTGTATCTGTAGCACAGGGAAATTAAAGACTGTCAAAATAAAGGATAGACAATGACTCCTCATAGCTTTGGGTCAACTCCAGTTCTCACTGGAACCAAAGGAAGAACTTCTGTAATAACATTGGGAAATGATAGAGTTATATGTCAAGAATAATTTTTTATACTCTGCTACTATCAATAGTTATTTATATTCAAAATCAGCTGATGAGCAACATAGTAAATATTTACAAAGGAGGATAAACTTCTTGCCTGAGGATGGAAGGAGAGACACTTGAAATGTATCTGAAAATACAGCTGTAACATTGATTCATTCATCTTGACGCCTTTCATGGCACTTCATATTTTGCTTCTGGGTGTAGTCTTGTCTGAAGATACACTCTGGTCATTTCACACCTCTTTGTGTGAAAATGTGACATGGTATAGGTTTGTTTGACATATTTGAGGAAACATTTTTGCTTAATGTAGAAGAGAGTATTTTCAGTGAAGTATCACATTATTCAGGAGCTTTTGTTCCTTTCCCAGTTACCTGGAATGTCATTTGTTGTTATTCGTGTTTTGCTACAATTGCCTTCTCTTTATTAAAGGGCAGGATGAATTGTTCTGTTGAATTAAGAAGGAGGGCTGGTTTGGGGTGCATCTCAGATCTGAGTTATCTTTGGTTGCTTCAGCATCACAAATGATGAAAATGTTTTCAGTAGCAGAGCTGTTTTCTCTGAAAACAGATCAACTTTTCTGCTTGTGTGTTAGCCTTTTCTACCATCCCTACACTGGGTGTTATGTTAAACTTAGTTTAACAGGGAAAAGTTAAACTCAACAAAGTGCCCATATAATATTACCTCTGTCTATTTCAGAGCTCCATTTGCTGCTTACAACCTTGGTATCTCTCAGTCCAAAGTTCACAAATACCCCAAATGTTTCCTTTACTCACAAGGAGACTGACAAGCTGAGTTAGGCATTAAACCTTTGCTGCTGCTTCTAAATTGTTTTGCTTGTTATTTTTGTATTGTACTCGTGGGTTGCTAAACCTAAGTGAAGTTACAGTCTTTGGCAAATTCCCTCATCTCATTATTTGAAACTTTTGGATTAGTGTGATTTAATAAGAATTTTAGAGGGCCTAACCTTGAATATGATGATGATTTGCTGCAATTGATCACTTTATTTCCCCTATTGCCTAAATGGTTGTTGCCTTGAACTTTGTTGCATCAGAATCCAACTGGCTCTTTGGAGAAAAAAAAAGTTCTTCAATGCTTATGAAACCATGCCAGCTCATAACAAGTCTCTCTGGGGTTTTATGGCTTTATGGAGAACCCTTAAACTGTGGCTTTGAGAAGCAGCTGCATTTGCCACATTTAAAAATCATTCCTATAATTTCCCTACTCCTGCCAAGCTAAAATAAAACACCTTTGGTGCTTCTTCTCAAACTTTCCACTCTGTATAAGGCTAGTAAGTACTTTTGGAAATGGTTCTTAGAAAGTTTGGTATGATTAGGCTTGCCCTCCCTCCTTCCTCCTGTTCCCGCCCCATTTATTTATTTGTTTGACAAAAGTCCATTTTCTGCATTGATCTGGGCAGAATTCCATCTGGCCGTAGACTCAGTATTTGCTCCTTTCATTAATCCGGTCTTGAAAACTGTCTTGTACTGAATGTGAAAAAGGAGTCTAATTCACCTTTTTCTGTTTATAAATATCTGCTTCCAGGCACTGAGTTTTAGAGCACAAATTTGTACAGCAAATTTGTACTTGCTTAAGAAATAGATTTATCATTAATATTTCTTGTGAAAACTGTTTTTTTGCCACTGTTTGCTGATCAGTAGCTTGATATTAGAGCAGCTGAGCCTTCTACCTGCTGATAGGAGTATGGCTAATGGTGCAAGTTGAGCTGGTGTCAAGCTAAGGTCTTTGTAGTTCCACTTCTGCTCTGGCTGAAGTAAAAAGGGAGAGTGAGTATCCTCGAGCCAGTGCAAAAGAAGGTATATTACACGTCAAGGTGAAAGTTAAATGTTTCATAAAACACACGCCTCAAATGACGGCAATGAATGCTTAAGCTGCTCAACTCTGGTCGCAAAACATTATGACTCGAAAAGTCAAAATTAGCCTTATGGACTCCTGCTGCTCTGTGATTATCCTGTGCAGAGCTGCCTTTTGCACAAGCCAAGCCGTGCCTCAGAGTGCTGCCTCTTCTGTGCAAGAAGACAAGTCATGTTATATCCTTGGCTGGATTTTGCTAAAGCTGTACAGTAGTCTTTTTTAATAGGGAATAAATGGATGATAGAAGATCTTCTTTCAGACAAGCTGGGAATCTGATTGTTTTCATTTCCAGTGACTGAATAACTTCATTGGTTGACCCCACAGACTTCTGTGGTTTCTGTGTGCTCCAGGTCTTCATTAAGTAGTATTACTTTGCACTAGTCGGTATGACGGTCTCATTTCTTCTGTGGCCCTCTTGGAATAACATCTTAGAAGAAAGGACTAAGTGTTTGGGATGCTGATAGAGGTAGTCTTGCACTGAGGGTTGCTGAAAAGGTGAGTTGGTGTTTGACAGGAGAAGCCAGTGTTTCTCCTGTAGCTTTGGTTTCTATATTCCAAAGTTGATTGAACTCGGGATTCCAGACAAAAGATTCTCTTGAAGTGGCCATTTGGATAGTAAGGGAGAATTACTCACCTTGTTTCAGCTTTCTTGGAAGAATGAGTGGAAAGAAGTGGTCAGTCATATTTTGGATCCAAGTAATTGTATTTCCAGATACCTTTAATTTCCAGCATTTTGAAAAAATTCCACTTGGTAGAAACGGTAAAGCAAATTCAGACCCTTGATTTGCCTATATGTGAATAGAGGTGTCTAATATTAGTTGACCAAGTCTGAGTATTTTAGATTGAGAATTTGATCTGTAAAATGTCAGACTGAATCAATTTTTTTAAACAGAAATTAGGAAACTGTCAGCTTAGAAATGCCAAGGGTGTTTTCCTTTTCCCAAGCAATGCATTGCCTCTCACTCTATGGAAATATCTTTTGTTCAAAAATTCTTCACAGTATGTGTCACTTTTTTCCCCCTTGTCTTCTGCAGTAAATTTCCTTCTTTCTCCCATTTTCCCAGTTGCTCATTCACACTCTGTCTGCTTGTGCTCTGCAGAAGGCAGGGCAATGTGTGCTGCGAGCAAGAGGTGTTACAGAATAGAGCGGTTGCACAGGGCTGGGAATGGAAACAGCTGGGGAGGCCTGACCATTCTGTTTGGCTGTCTTTCCAGAACTGAAGTGGGGTTATCATGAAAAGTGCAACTAACTTATGTAAGCATTTGGGTTTGCATGTCTAAAATCACAGTGCCACTCCTGAGCAGTAAGCTATCGCAAAACTGAATTTTCTATCTCCTGTTCAGATCTGTCTTTATCTTATTTCTTTACCTTTTTTAAAAAACACCCTAGTCTTATCTAGTTTATTATTTTTTCTCTCTCAATATATCAATACTTACCTGTATTCTTTGAAATGGCATTATTAAAAAAAAAAAAAAAATTAAACAACCAATGGCTCTGATTTTCATTAGCATTTGGATGGTTGAAGTCATACTCAAGAACTGATAATTCATATAAATCATATTAAGCTAAGTCTTTTTGACTTATTTACCTTTGTAGTTGTGGCTTTGTTCTTTCGTGAACTATTTTCTATATTGTGCACTCTCTAGTCTTGGCAGATTAATCCATTCAAAGAAGTTGCTTTATATTATGGCAACAGCAGCTGCTCTGCAGATACCTATTTGTCCTGGCCAAAGTGAAATCACCAGTCATGAGCGAGTAGCATCAAGTCTGGTTGTTTTATAGACAACATGAAGCTCTTTCATATTCCAGTGGTCATATGAATGATTGATAGACCTCATTATTTTGAAGAACTATTGCACTGTAATGTTTCCAGATGTTCTCCAATGGAAGCCTGTGTTATTACTACAGGGAAGTATCAATCAGTAAATAAACCATGTCACTCCTTGCCATTCTGTGCAATTGGAGGATTCTGATCTTGTGGTTTGGCTTCATTTACAAAGGAATCGTCAATTCAAATAGATTATCGTTCTGTATGTTATACTGCAGAGCAGCACAGGAACAGTTTGAGTGCGTGATGTGATGAGGATCTTATGAGCTAAACGGAGTCAACTGTGATCAATACTCAGGTTAAGAATCATCAAGGAAAACTTAAATGCTGCAAAAAAATGTTTCCAGTGAGTAAATGATACTAGACACTAGCTTTTCAATTCTGTTATTAGCGTTGTCTTTGAAAAAAACATATCTAAATGTTTGCTAGAAAAACTTCCAGTCTTTGGTATCAATGAAAAATGCTTCTTGAATTTTACATTTAACTCCAGGTTCAAAACCAGAATGGGAAGAAGAAATTAGAATGTGTTATGGTGGAAAAAATTGATTAATTTTAGCTAGTCACAGTTTGGGTGGACCTGACTCATGACTTGCAGCACTGGGATTTTAACAGTGCTGAAATTGGATGAGAGAGAGGCCTTTGCGTAGGTTCCCAAAGCTTCTTGATGGACCTGATTACCCAGGCTTTAGCTGTGTTGGTGACTGGGGGCTTGTTCTAATAGTTAACCATCCTTTACAAGAGGCATGGAGGCGTGAGTAAGCATTGCTGCTGTTACAATGTATTTCTCAAGGGATGCTTTGTAACCTCCGTTTACCAATTGGTTAGGACTAGGATTCAGCCACGTTTCAGTTATCCTCTGTCAGGAGGGTAAAGGGTAAACAATTGTGTCCTTCTAGTATCTCTGGAGTCCTGATGTGAATAGCAGTATCTGTAATTTGTCCTACATGTGAGGCAAAGATCTTAGCCAGCATCTTTGGTTTTCTTCTCGACGTAAGTTATTGTTTGGACTGCTTTACAACCAATGCGCTGTTTTTGGAGATGAACTTCTGGGCTCAGTTAAAGGCATTGGGAGTTTTGCCAAAGACTTCAAGGAAATAATGATTTCATCCCAAAGTAAATAGTATTTGAAAGCTATTGAGACCTGTTGTGAAAGATGTGTTTTGAGTGTACAGATTTTTATGTTACTATTGAGGGTCTCCAACCCAAGGAAGTTGCAATTGCTAATCTGGATGAAATGAATGGAAGTTTTTTATGGAGATCTGTGCAATCTTTTTTTTTTTTTTTTCTCCCAAGCAACATCTTTTGTTGTTGTGTTTTTTAGTTGCATATTTTTCTTATGTCATATTTAATAACCTGTGTTTAACAACTTATATGATGCATTGGGTTTGTGTATGTTACTTTAACATCACCAGCATAATTTTGCTTGCTAGCACAAGTTCTCTTTAGAAATGGCCTTTTCATAATGCACATTTTTGTCAGATCTCCAAGTGTCTAAAATATTTATATAGACTTTAAGGAGGTGAATTTTCAATAGTAGTCTGTCTTGTTTTCTAATATAAAAATGTACCTGCCCTTTGGAGGATACTAATCAGCAAAAGAGTGACATAATGCAGTATCCAGGCATAGTGGATATGGGCCATATCCGTAATCAATAAACTCACATGTTTTAAAGTACATGGTTAAGGAATATACTGTTAGTTGGAGGACAGCATAACCTAACTCAATTTAAAAGCTGTACAGGTGAGAGAGTAGGGGAAGGGGAATATTTAGTCTTCTAGAATTATAGTATCTATCCAATTTCCCCTAAAGCTTAGTGTCTTTTTCTATGAAAAAGATGAAATTTACTCTTGATTCTGGACCTTAGCATGTGGCAGGTTCCTGCTTCTGCTAGGAGCTGACAAGATGTTACCTTGATTCATTCAGGAGATGGAATGACTGTCGTGCCTCATCTGCCCTTCACCAGCATTTGCGAGCTTGTCCTCATGCTTGAAAATCAGATGTAGCATTTATTATGTGATATTTTCACAGAGGTGTGAAAATCATTGTGTTGGAGGGAGTTTACATATGTGTATCTTGGGAACTGTGCGTATGATATGAGACCACTTTGGTATTTGGACTGTGTAAAATATGAATGTGCAAAATCTTCTGGGGGTTTATTTTTCATTGCTTTTTACCTCCATTTACCTCACTGGAGCTTAGCTTTCAATTAAGGTAGGGTTTCTGTGTGTAGGGGTACACCTGGGATGAGAACAACATGGCTCAGAGCTTACGCAACTGAAAGTTTGAGGTGACCTTACCTACAAGACATCTGTATGCCCCATAAAAACACTGTAACATCTGGAGAGGTTTTTTTTTGTTGAACGTTGCTAGCTTTAGGAAAATTGAAATTCCTTACCAAAGCTGAACTCAATAAGAAGAATTTTCATTAATGGTAATCCCTGAACAAATATTTGTATATGGGCACAAACTACTTGAAACTCCATATAAACATTCCTTTTCATGAGACCTTTTCCTCTTTGCAGTGCTTTTGAAGTTTCGTAACTTCAAAGTTTAGAACTTTATTCTCTCTGAACCAACTGGGGGCAAATGCTGATTTCATTTACACTGATTTGCTAATATTGCTTTGAACAAAACTAATGCATTATGTTTTTCTTTCAATAAATATTTTCTTATGGTATTTCACTACTTCCAGTATGTCTGAAAGCCAAAAACTGTGTGTGTGTGTGTGTGTGTATGCAAGCCTAAGGTGGTTCACTTCTCTATAATGAATCTCTGTGTCAGAGCCCTGCAGTGGGTTATCCACCTTCAGTCGTCTCCCGGGAAGGCTTTTTATCTGTAGAACCCACTCAGTGACTGCTTTTCAAAAAGCAAAGTATTTAAACTTTCCTACCACTAGAACCTTCCTGGTTCTACCCTTTTCTATATTAACTTCTCTATTCCCATCTTGTCACAATCTCTTTGGTCCTTGGCAGTGGCAATATCTTTTCTCTCAGGCGTGCTGACCTCTCCTATTCCCTTTGAAGCACTTACGATCATATCCAAGAGCTGCATTCCAGCTGTGGCGCCTTCTGAGGTACTGAATATATTAAGATAAAAAGAAATAAGCTCAGCTATATTAAGAAGAAGCTTAAATGTTTATGCAGGCATAAGCTTTGAGAATTTAGATACCAAAAAAATAGGCCTTTAGTAGAAACAGTGATGTAGGTAATTGAATGATGCTCTTTTTCAGTGTGTCCTGGTCCAGTCAGTGGTCATATAACATTTATTACTACTGTAAATGTTTTGCAATGTCAATAACGGACACTTCTCTGAGAATGTAACACACACAAATAGATTTGTAAGGCATGCTTTGCCTTATTTATTTTTTAAGTTCAGTGAATTTATGGCTAACATGTATTCTTGTATCTCATTTCTATTAATACTTCCAGCTTATGCTAGGAGTAACTTTTTTTGTGTAATCATAAAATGAAAAAGTTTTTTTTTCCAGCTTACTGATTACAAAGACCGTATTCTGCCTAAAATCTTTATGAAGTTGCAAAATTGATCTACATAAGAGACCAAGGAGGGAGTGATTTAATAAGATGGCAAATCCAGTTTTAGGATGCCTCATACTGTCTCAAATACATCTTTGCTAGGTAATGTAAATGATCAAATTGGTACAGGTTCATTTGCTGGTTAAATTGTGTATGGAGAGAGTAACTATAAATTCAGGCTCTGCCTAACTTGAGAAGAAAGCAATTGTTGATATTGGTGACGGGTCAGTTGGTATAGTGGTACTCAGTGCTATTTCATGGATTTGGTGTTGAAGGCAAGAAACTAAGGAAGCATACTCTGTGCTTAAGTGTTTAGGTTGTCCCATGGGGAAGTACAGAGATTATCAATTTTTTTGGAGCTTTTATTACTGACTCTTGAGGCCTATTTGTGTGCTTATGTGCAAAGAGAGGATGGAAAGCTGTGGACCATTTTTCCCCTGGCAATCTGAATAGTTTATTGGGATATTCACAAATGCAGTTTCTCTGCACCATGGTGGTATTCCAGAGTCTTTTCTTAGTCACATATGACAATATAACTGAAGAAATGAGAAATGCTTCCATGCTATGGCCAAATTTACCTTCTGTGGCTGACTTAGCAAGGTATCATCCTTAAGCACATATGTATTGTACCTTATTAAATAGGAACCAAAGAAGGTGTTAGGCTAACTCAGCAGGAGGAAGTTATATATACCTGAAACTCCACTTTTGTGAATAATCTTACCTGAAGTCAATAGGATTAACCCATATCCTTCAAGTTATGCATGTTTAATGCTTCACTGAGCTGAGGACATGAAATATTTCTAAAAATTCTTTTGGGACAGTTTTCAAATTGATGGTGCTTAGTTTCTGTGTGTAACTTTGGAGGTGTTGTATTATTCACCCTTGCAAGTGTAAACCAAAGGCCGAAATAGAGAATCCTCTGAATTTAGTTCAGAGCTGGTATGTAGACCAGTGGGAGATGCCAAAGGGGTATTCCAGCTTGATTTTTCTTGAGAATAGATTATTTTCACTATTCATTCCCAAGAAAAGAAAAACGTATGTTTATAATACCTAATCAGATTTTTATTTTTCCCAAGCCATTTTTCTTGGAGGTTAGGGCATCTGAGGGTTATTAAGAAGACTTCCTCCTATAAAAGGATCATAAATATTAAAGCAACCGGTGAAATTTATGTTGTGTGGGCCAGTATGTACCAGTGTATCAGCTACAGGTAAACCAAGTTTTGAAGATGTGAGCAATGAGCATTTATGTGAATCTTTGTTCACATTCCTTTTATATGAACAGATGGGGCAAGTAAGTAGAGAATATAAAACTTGATAATAAATAGGTCTGCATAACACAAGTTTATATGGTTTCGAAGAGAAGTATAAGCACTTTCCTTCTACATTTTTTTTCAATCACAAAAAAACTTTATTTTTTAATGTACTATGCAAGAATGAAGACCTTAGACTTCATATGCTGCCTTCTTTATTTCATTAATGTTAATACAGGAAATCAAAAAAGATCACAAAAACACTATGTCTCATTATCAGGATGTTTCTTTTGATTCTTAACATGCCAGCAAAGAATGCTTGATCCAGCAACATCAAAAGCTGAAGCCATTTGTGCTTAGTTGGTTTGTCTTAGATTTTTTTTTTTTTCCCCCCCAAGACAGAAGGTTTAGCTTTTTTTTCTCCTAAACTGCAAGGCATGAGACTGCAAGTATACATCTCTTATTGCATCTGTATTTTATGGGGATATCTTACTCGGATCACAACAGATGGACTCATTTTAGCCAAGACTCAGGCTCTTCCAATGTTATAGCATTAGTATGTAGCTAAATAGGCATGTACTTTTATTACTGAAAGGCAGAGGCTGTCGATTTTAGTGTCCTAATACTCAGAAAAATAGCTAAAATCAGAAGGCCTGCAACATGATTATTTTTTTAACTTATAGAATCAATTATTGACTTTCTATATAGCTACTGTATTGCAAAGTTTATCCAACTGATAACTTAATTACTACGTAAATATTTTGTGAGTCTATCTGTGCAGAGGCTGTCAAAAATTCCCTGTTGCATTTTGGTCAGCATATTAAAACCTAGAAGAAAATATGTAAAACTAATGCATTTTAAATTAGAGCAATGCCTATGTTTCCCTTCAAAGCAAGAGCCAGAGGCAGCGTTTCAAGTTTTGGTCAGAGAGTGGTCTTGATATTGCTGTAGCTGAAATATATTATATTTTTGTATACATGGCCTAACAGACCTGAGAGGTTCCATTGGTCAGATTTTATTGAGAGTTTTCAGGTAATTTGTATCTTATGTTGATACAGTTACACAGCTCAGTAATTTTAACCACCCATACTGCATTAAAGGAGACACTTGTGGTATATGGCGTATTCACAGGCAAGAGTCTTACTGGTAAAACAGATTTTGTATCACAATGTAAAAATTTCAAAATGTTTGGAATTATGTTTGTATGATTTTGACTCTTGATAAAGCTTAAAACCCATGTGACAGGATAACTCTGACTTCAAATCAGTGACAACTAAAAGGTATAAAAGACACCTGAGGGCAAGTTAACAAAGATGAAGTGTTGTTTTGTGTATTTTGTTAGTTCAGAAGATATATATTTCACCTCCTGAATGTTTTCCCCTAATATTTGACATTTGATGACAAATCCAAGGTGACAGTTGGAAGGCTCTTTCTCTTGTTTCATCCATTTCAGTATGTTAGTAGTGGATCAAGGTTGTAATGAGTTCCAGAAAACCAGGAGAATTTCCATCATGCACAATATCAAAATGTGGATCTGTACTCAACAAGAATTGTAATAATAAAAGAGTCTGTGGGACTGGAGAACACAGGGGATTTATAATAGGCTATGGAGCCTCTTGTTCACCTTTTAAAATTTAGACCAGGTGAGCAGCAACTAATAGACTTTCCTGTTAGCAAGCTCCTGGGTGGCCTTCATGAAAAGTGAACTGGAACAGCCAGGTGCCCAAGATGAAGGATCTTGGACACTTCCTGCACCTCTTGCTGTGGGTGGACCATTGAGGTCGCAGATGGGGCATTTTGGGGGAGCTGGGAGCGCTCCCCTCTGCCAGAAGCAGCTGTGCAGGGGAGCCTTGCTTGTGCAGGGCTGGCTCCAAGGCTCAACAAGGTATTCACAAGGATGCACAAGCAAGTCCAGGATGTCCTATTTGCCTGTGTCAGATTCCAGGAAACCCCGAAGACGGTCAGGATATGTAGGAAGTAGTGAGAAATAAGAGGTATGAAGGGACTAGCTCTTCCTTGAAGCAACACTGGAGAATAAAATCCTAGATGGATTCAGTTAGTAGATAATGTTAAAATTTGGGTCACTGTTTTTACACATCATGTGTGTATTCGTTTTCCTGTATCTTTTGTGAAGTTGCTGACGTTTTACACCAGTGGTTTATATCCTTTGAGATATATGTGGGCATTCTTTGTATTTAGGGAGTGACAAAAGATGGATTTAAGGCCATTTGTTTTTCCTCTATTGAAAAATTGCTTGCAAGAACTGTAGGAATTACTCAAAGCAAAGTCTGAAATACTACTGCTTTTGCATGTGCTACAAACTGAAAACTCAGCCAAGAGTTCATTTTCTCTACACTTTGTGCTTGGGGCTGACTCCGTGGGGACTGATAAAGATTCATGTTACCAACTAGGTGTCTTGCTGTGGACTTTGCACCTGACAACAACATGGCCTTGTTATTAGGGTTATATACCTATGCTAACATGCTGGAGGACTTCCTTTTCTTGAGGTGTGTTGCCTTGTGCTGACTTAGCTGTACTTTTCTGAAGCGAGCTCTGTCACAGGTAGCTGTCTTGCACAGGTAGCACCTCTGTATGGTGCTATCATAGGGAGGGTCCATCTGGAGGAAGGAGAAGGAAAAAAAAAACCCAAAACAAAACACACACACACATAACTACTTTAGTTCATTCATTTCGGAGTGATCTTGGGTTAAACTGGTTGTCAAAGTGAGAAAGATCTGATAAATCCTGAGAAATTCAAGTTATCAGTGAATTAAAGCTTTCTGAGAGGGCTGAAGGGAAACTTGGGGGAAGATAATGAAGTCACTTCTGCCCAAAGAAAGCATTTGTCTGAGTCTGTATGCTGTTTTGCACTGTTGTAATTGTTACAAGTAGCGCAGGTCTTGCCATTATTTTAAGTACAAATAGAGGCCAGTTATATTTTTCTGTTCATACACTTTACCACTTTTCTACCTAAAATTTCTTGATAAGAAGCAGTAGATGTAAGTTAGGGTCACAAGCTTCTTATATTCTGGCAGTGGATAGCAGTGTGAAGCAAATTTGAAAGAAAGTGTTAAGCTTTAAAGGTCTGCAGTTTGACAGGCTATTATCTTTTATCCTTCCAGCACAAATCTTTATGCTGACTTCTCTTGTAGCCTTCCATTCCCTGGGGGGACTTGGGTTCACTTGCATGTTGCTGGACAAGAGACAAAGAAGATCTGCTGAACACGTGTAGAACAGATGCTCAGGGGATGGGGGAATTTTTCGAGCACAGTTACTGTAATATATCCATTGCTGCTGTCTTGCTCCCTATGTAAGCACTGGCCTGTGCGGAGCTCGGCTTGGGGATTTTCCTGTCTCGGAGACAGCCCACCCAGGCAGCTGTCCCTGCAAGTGTTGGCCTATGAGAAATATTGTTGTAGGGTGTCACTTGTTTCTGCATTGAGAGAAGGCTTTTTGAGAAGGAAGAGTCAAATGACAGTGAAAGGCTCCCTTCTGAATGATGCTGCTTAGGATGCACAGGAATATGGGTTCAGGAGAGAATACTTGTCATAGTGACACATCTAGGTATCCTTTTTTGTGCTCTATGATTGAGCAAAGCATGGTAGGCGCTGAGAACATATTAATGAGGTAGGTGCCTATCTGAGGCATATAACTATGTTACATAGAGCTGAACTATAGCTTGGGGATCAGGGTCAGGCACTATGATTGGTATTATGCAGGAGGAAAGGTGAAGGGTCTTTGTAGTTTGCCAGGTGTGTGTGTTTTGCAGCTCTCTAAAGGACTGCTGGTGTGGTCAAACATAGGGAAGAATTGGGTATGAAGACTTGAGTCCTTGAGATAAAAGCAATGAAGAGGTAAAGCTGAAAGAAATGACTCCAAGGTGTAAAACAGCGGTGCACAGCTGTATTTTTCTGTGTGTACAGCTATGTACAATAGGCTGATGTTCTCAAGACATGGTGGAATGTTCAACTCCATAATGTGTTTTGGCTCTCGTAGTTCATTTGCGTTTGTGAATATCCTGGGACGACTGAGGCATAGGTTAAGATGGATGAAGTATTGGCTTATTGCTTATTACTTATTACTTGCAGCGAATGATTTTGTTTCATTGCTTAAGAATTTTTTTAAAGCCTTCAGCACACTTTTAGGAGGATGATATCTTCCTATATGGAAGTATCTTACCTGACTTAGAAGAATCGTTTATTGTTTCTTCCTCATTAGTCCTACCCATAGGAGGCAACTTAGTCAACTAAGGGAGTAAAATGTGCTTCATAGTTATATTAATTTCTCTGAGATATCCCAGAAGACCATGTCTGTGCTTGTTCTACTACCTCTATTGAGGTGATGAGTTTTGCAAAGTAGGTGCATCCTGGCCATCTGTTTTCCCCAGGATGGAAGGTATGTTTGTTGGGGTGTGCTTTTAGGTGGAATATCACCCCATTATGTTGAATTATTAAAGCTTCTTCACAGACATACTAGAGCACCAAAATACTCTTATTTCAAATAGAACATTAGGGTCAGATGGTATACAGACAGAACAAGCTGACAGTGCTGTCAGATCTCAGGTTAAAATTGCAGTTGGCATTTGCACTAATTTTTACTTTTTGCAGAAAGGAGTATAATGCAAACTGTAACCAGTTAGGCCACAGTCATCAGGTTACATCGGTAGCAGTGGAAAGGTTTCAAGAAATAAGACTGAGTGATTCTCAGTAAAGTGAGTTAGGGCATTAAACATACAATGCTGAATGGGACTTAAGAATATTTAGCTGCGGGCATATTAAGGACCAGGATCTCTGTGACAGTGAGCCAAAGACCTTTATTTAAGGTTAAACACAACTTAAATAGTTTCCGATCCCGGAGTAGCCCCTGCCCTGCCTGGGCAGCGGTGGAGCCCAGCAACCCAACCAGCCAATCAGGGAGGGGACCACGCGCGAGGGCCTCCCTGGCCCCGCGCGGGCCGCGTGGCGCCCCCCCCCGCCTCTCCTGCTCAGCGCCCCCATCTGCCGAGAAGACACTGCCCGGCACCGGCCCCAGGCTGACTGCAGCATTCAGCTATTTCGTGTGAAATGTTTTAAAATTACTGGGCTTAGATAGCCGAGGTATATGCTATTAAAATACTGTCATGAGCATCATAAATCTGAGCTCCTTGTACACAGAGGGGCGAGAGAGCAAATGACAATTTTTCAGGTGTCGAATGTCTTTGATTTTTCGGATCTTTCATTTGCTGTAGGAGTGATAAAGCATGATTTGCTTTATTACAGAAATTCATAGTAATTAGGGTTTAAAATGTTTTTTCCTAAAATGTTAATAAAAATGGGCTTGTAAAAGGAGCCGATAAAAGAAAAAGAGTATGACTAGAGCACGCGTTGCCAGAAGAAGTGGTGCTATTGAGGGTGAGGAAGAAAAGCTGCAGTGTAACAACCACCTCAAGGCTCAGAGAAATGGAAGGGTGGTAAACTAATTTTGTAGAACAAAGGATCTTTATGGCATGGAAGTGTGTACATATCTGTGTTGGGGCTTTTCTGGAACATATTTTCATGAAATAAATAACATGGTCCAGTGGCTTTACTTTTATTGTTTCCTGAGGCTATTGCTATTTTGTACAAATTAGTTCACCGGACATCCTGGGTTTCCTGTTATTATTCACACTTTATGCTGTGGTTTAAACTTCGTTGCCCCTTGCCAACTGTAGAATGCTGTGTTGCTGCTTCCTCGTGTTATGTATCATGGTGAGCTTAATTTTTGAAAACAATATCCTGCAAATAGAGGGTTTTCCTTTTTATTAGTCTGGCCTCTTGTTTAAGTATTGCTCACCATCCATCCCCCTTTCTTCACACATTAGAATCATGGTGCTTACAGTATTTTCAAAATAAACATTATTTTAAATAGAGAATTTGTCCTTGAATCCTGGAATTGACCAGTAAAGCACTGACATGGTTTTAATCACATCAGCTGATTTCAGCTAATTTGCTCAGCACTTAAAATTGCTGTGTTTAAGTATCTCCATTGCAATTCCAGGATCAACTTAATATGATGCAGAATGGTTTTGCAGATAAGTTTTTGCATTTAAGTGTAGTTTTGGTTAGGAGATATCATTTGGACCTTCCGTGACATCAGCTGCCTTTCCAAGCGTATGGTGCTCTAGCTTGTTCTGTGCACTGAAAATATATATGCCACACAGCTGGGGTTCATATAGAAGGATTCTGAACTGCCAATACTTTTACAGGATGTTTTTTGAACTTTATGTTAGGATAAGCCTCTCTGTCTTTTCCTGTGCTCCTGCGGTTGTATATTAATATATATTAAAATTCAGGAATTACTTGAAAAGTTATTTCTGAGTGTGATGTGAATATGTATTCCTTAGAGGAGATTTGGTATGCTAATGCTTTTGGTATTACTACTTTGTCTCTCTAGCCTATAAAGAAAAGGAAGGGAAAAAATGGTTCATCTGATGCTGACATCCCAGATGCCTGAAATTAAAAGAAAGGGCTGTGTTATCCCAATAATCTACACTGGCACTATGGCTGCTAAGTAATTTCATGTGAATGCTGTGGAAATAATGATGCATGCCATCGGTTGCTGTGAACACAGCTGCATTTCATCAAACTCTGCTTCCCATAATGAGACAGAGAACTGTCAATGACTTTTACACATTTGACGTCAACATTTGGGTAGGTCTCAGTAGTTTTTTTTTTTTTTTTTTTTTAAATATATAGGATTTTGTTTCAACTTTCTTGGGTCCTCCCATTTCTTACTGTTTTTGTTCAGTAGCAAATAAGGGAGCATTGTTTTAATGGCTAACAAAAATCTCTTAAATGAATAAAATCTGCCTTATTCATGGGAACTAAGATAGAAAGTGACAATATCCCACTTTTAAACCAACTTTGCTGTTCTGTCATTCATCAGATGAACAGTTAAATCTGTCCCCTTCTGTACAGGCAGGATATCCCAAGTCTAGTTTGCTCAGCCTTGGCATCCTTGTAGACTAACATTTGTTTAGCCTTTACTGTTTCATTATTTTTTCTCCTTCTCTGCTTGTCTCTGCTTCTCTTATCCTGAGATGTTTCTTTGTTTCAATCTCTTTTTGCCTTGATGCCATATTTAGTTAAGTTTCAATAATAGCTTTCTTTTCCCCAGTCACATTTCATCTAATTCTCACTTCAAGCTGTCCGACAGGGAAAGTGTTCCCTCTCAACTTCAGCTTACTGAAAATAATAGTCACAGTAGCAAGGCTCTAATGGTTCTGTAGTTCATCCTTCCAGAATGATTTAAAAGTATTTTGTATATATTATATATCTCCATAAGGTACTGCCTCTTTACATTGCCAAATTCTCATTTGTAAAGCAATAACTGGCATGCATTTCTCATAGCATCTTTGCAATGCGTATCATGAATGTGATGTTTCAGCTCCAGCCAAGCATTCCTCTCCTGTATTTTATTTACATTTGCCTACTGGTGGCAAAATTAAGTATGTTCATTTACACTTCATCACATTTCAAATTCATCTTAGACTGCGTAAGGAATGTGAAATCTCCAGTTATTGTTAGGAACATATAAAAGGCGCACACTGTGTAAGTAAGTTTTTTTTTTTCAAGTTAATACTAAATATCAGCTGTGTAAGTAAGTTTTTTTTCAAGTTAATACTAAATATCACTATTTGAGCCTCTCTTTTCAGGACCAAAAAGGGTACTCCTCAATCTACAGAGGTATTTAAATTTGGTGCTGAGTAGATAAACTCTCAGTGCTGATATCTCAGTGATTTTTTTTTTTAATCCTAATGCTGTTATCAATATGACAGTTTTCCCTTCTGTTTTTTGGTCATTTCTACTTTAATCTATCCTCCTCTCAGGCCACAACTGCTTGTTGTCTTCTGCTGTTTAAGGGAAGAATGCTTTTCCTTTTTAAGTATATTAAGCTGAGTATTAAGCTGTGTTTTTTAGTGTATTCTGGTGCAAACCTAATATATGGTACTGGTGAGATGATGTAATATGCGCAAACATAATTGGGTTTTGAATCTATCCAGGAATTATGTGAGTGTTATAATCTGGGTGATTTCACAAAGGCTGTTGTAACTGACAGTCAAGATGTTACAGAATCCTTGGTGAAACCACAGCTGGATATTTTTATTGATAAAACCACATTTTGGAGTATGAATTATGGGCAGTAAACATTACTTGTTCTAGTAGGTGTTTGTTTTAGTAACTTTTTAAAATGTTGCTGGGCCTATTCTCAATTATCAAGTATAATTTTACCAAGTGCTTTGTAAATACGTACCTCAAAAATAATTACTTCTGCTTGTCTTTTGCTAGGGTATAGAAATCTGTCTCCCCAGCTCAACCCAGAAAGAGACATACAAATCTCTATATTATACTAGGATTTTACTTGCAAGGAGAAGCAGCAAGTTATTAAAAGAAATGAAAGAAAAATGAAAGAAAACCTATGTCTTTAATGAACAGAATGAAGAAAAGACGATGTTAATTTAATCTATTGATTAGCTGTGAAGTAAAGAACAGATGTTTTCTGTTACATCCCTGTATAAAATTCAGTAGGTGCTGCTAATGCTTATGGACTGGTGACTTCTGATAAGATGGAAAATTGATGTCTGTTCTGTTGTTACCAAATGGATGCATCAGGTTGCGCTGCTGTAGGTGACTCATTTCAGAGCACTTTAATACAGAAACAGTATCTCATCTTCTTAGAGACTGAGAAAAAACGAAGAAGTGTTTTGCTAACGGCTTTTGGCTCCAAAGGCATGTCAGCCAAGAAGAGTTCAATGTTTCAAGTAGACAGGGGATCATATAAAGCCTCTTTGTTCTAAGCCTCCAGAAAAAGGATGGCTTATCTTTTATTTGCCTTATTGCTATTTGTCAGCTATCCCTTTGAATGTCTAGTTCAATAGTCATCTACAGAGGAGCTTGGGGAGGTGCGATCGAGCAGCAGAGGTGCTGGAAGCCAGTCCTATCAGCCTGGGCCTGGCTTATCCAACTGCCTCTTCCTCTGACAGGCCCAAACGCTAAGCAGATCACTGACTAATGGAAGTTCAAAGGCTTCCCCAGAAAGTTCAGAAGGCTTTGTGAGCGGGGGAGAAAACCTGTTCCTTGTTTGTCTTCTTGGAAACCACCCGAACCAGTGTAATTCTGGAATCCAAACTGTCCCTGGCGCTTTTTGAGCAACTTGGATGGAGCTTGCCGAGGCCAGTGCAGCAGCTCCAAGCTGCCTGGGCAGTTCTCAGGCTGAGAGAGAAGAAAACGCGTGCCGAGTGCTCCGTGAAGGCAAACAAAGCACATGAGATGTGTTTGTGTTACAGGCATGTGCACACGCCTGCATATAATGCCAAGTGATTGAATTCTGCTTGGAGTATGAAGGTCGCCTCAGACACAGCGAGACTAGGCCCATTCTGTGATGGACCAACAACTCTGTGCCCAGTTTCTGACAAGGAGCACTAGGAGCTGCCCGAGCTTTTCGGTGGGTTGCTTGCACACACAATGGTGTGTACGTGTGCTGGGCTGCCGTTTTGCTTTTGCTTGGCCTTGCCACCCTCCGGACATTAGGGTAAGGTCGCGTTTGTGCAGTGCACGCTGTCCTGCAGGGACCGGCAGATGGACGGCGCCCGCGGCGATGCGCCCGCGCTGCCGCCAGGGGGCGCCGCGGTTGCGTCCCGTCAGCCACGGGCGGGCTCGAGGCCAGGGGCACGGTGGGTTGGGTGAGAAAACTGTTATTTGCAGGGAGGTCGGACACCAGGAGGCGATTAACTTGCTCTTTGCTTTAGAAAAATAGACTAATATTCCGTTTACATTGTGGCCCTGCAAAAATGCATTTCTGTGGAGAAGACGATTTTAGATGTAGTGGGCTGTGGATATACATTTTTCATGAAAATCTGGGTGCTTTTTTAACTCTTGATCAATTCCAGCATTTTTGTGCTAAATATGTTGTCTTCACATTAAGGTATGAAATGATATGGCTCCCTTTTGCATATGTGGCTTTAGCTTCTTTTCTGAAAATTAGTGCCTCTTTGGTTAATAATATCATTGGAATAATGTATTAAATGCATTAAAATCAAAGCATATTTGCCTTGTGGTGACGTAAAGCAAATAAGAGTTTTTCTTCTCCCTCCTGTTTCCTGAAGAATGAGATGTGCAAAATACCACCTTGTAGCTAGGCAGCCTCTGCAGCAAGCTGTTCTTGTCAGCACGAAAAACAAAAGAAACAGCAAAGTTATAAAATGTTCATAGGAAGCCCATGCACTATATGTAGAAGAGACAATCTAATTTTGATCCCTTTCTGTAAGTAATCTGGACTGATACAAAATGTTGCACAATATTTCATGTTGTGCTGCTTCAGAGTTTCCTATGGTAATAACAGTGCAGGATGGGAAGCCTAGTTTGGATCAGTAGATTTGGTAGGACACAAGCATTGTTGGGAATTTTGCATGCTAAACTTTCAAAAACAATGCAAAAGTTGTTACTCACAGGGTTGCAGATCTAGCTGAAGGGCGCACTGAACAGTTGGGTTCAGTTTTCTGAAAGCCAAGGGGGCTCTGTGAATTTTCAGTCAATGTGAATACTCTATCAAAACAACTGTAATCAGGCATCAGATCTCATGCAAGGAACATCCTTGAATCTCTTCTCAGTTTGCTAAAGGGAATCAGCACAGCAATTAGTTTAAGCTGCTTAATCCATTTAGCGAAAACTAATGAGTATAAGGCAGAATTGACCATTCCGACACATGTCTTCTCACTGATTGCGATGGATTAAAATGGGGAATTACTGGTGATCCCTGAGAATCACTCTCTGAGGAGCTGTTTATCCACCCTGGGCTTTGAGCTCTTCATAAACAAGACAATGCCTTCCTTCCTAACATGCACTAAAGTTCACACTTGGAATAGGACCACGCCTTCCTTCCTAACATGCACTTTAACTAAAGTTCACACTTGGAATAGGACCATTTTCTGTTGAACTTTTGTCATCTCCTTTCTTCTACTGACTTGTGAGCCTTTTTTTGTCTCTGCAACCCTGTTTATTGTTTGTATGTGATTAATGCAGTGATCAGTCCAAGTGGAGCAGTAAGCAGAGTGAGTCTCTGCTTTTGCAGTGACAACCTGTATCAAAAGGCACTGCTAGAAGAGGAATTGGAGCTGTTTTCTAGTTGGTATTTCCAGATAGTATCTTCTGGAGGTGGCCAGGTGGTTGGGAAGGGGCTGCTCATGTAAGAAGGGAGACAAGCCCCAGGACCCATTGCTGCTGATGTGGGCTCCAGGTCCACAGTGGTGTTGTCCAGAGCCAAAACTACTGATCCAAGTTGCTGTTTTTAAGCTCTGCTATTGCTACTGCATAGAGCTTTGAAGTATCACAACTTGAAATACCATAAAGCCTTTCTGTGCCAACCCAGACAACTTATGGGAAAGGGATCAAATAAAAAGAGTAGAAATAGTGCAGTTTGCTACATTTACATCATCACTGGTCCCCTTTCAATTCCTCCATCATCTTTGGTTTTTCTCCTTTAATTATTCTTTGGAGATGGTCTTAAATGTGATAAGACAGTATATATTTCATCTTATGAAAACCCAACTGTGCACTTTTAGGCAATCAGATCTTTTTGGGGGGTACCCGGCATTAACTGCTCATGGTATGGTGCCTGGTCACAGCCTGCAAGCTGTTTCGATACTGCTGCATTCCTACTCTGTGGAATGGGCACGTTGTGATTTCTTTTATCCCTTCCTCATACCTGGATTGTGGATTGGCTTTTTCAAGTTGAATGGCAAACTGTTCATCTGAACAAAATCTCAATATTGGCATTTCTTTCTTCAAAGATCGTGAAGATTGTCATGGTTCTACGTTTCCATGTTTAAGTTTCAGAGGACTGGGCGTATAAGAGATTCAATGATTTGCAAGCTACTTGGGATACTTATTTGCTGTTTGTTCTTGGGCCAAGTCTAATTTTTTGCCAATTTGCCAAGTCTAATTCCAGTGTAGGAATAGCTGATGATTACAATAAGTTCAAGAAAAAGAAGGTGGTGTGTATCCTTAATTTCCTTTATCTGCAGTAGTGTGAAGATGCAAATTATGTTAGCTTAGTCTCCCATTTCTAGTTGTGTATCTTAGCCATAGTTAGTAGGTAGCAATTGATAGCACTTGCCAAGAGTCCTTTTTACAGTGCTTGCACACACTTTAGCCTTGGTTTGATCTGGACAAGAAAAATTTTTAAGATCTGAAGGAGTTTGATGGAAATGAATAGTATGAAGCAGAGATACTCTGGCCCTTTGGCAAAATCTGGATCCAATAGCAACTTTAGAATTAAGAACCAGTGGGATTTTACGTGTAAAGCTGTGGACTGTTGCTGTGAATTTTTTGCCATCTTTTCTGACCAGCAGCATCGTTTTTTAGAAGCAAACAGTCGGGAAAAAAAAATGGTTAATGTAGGATGAGTCCAATTCAGGTACATTCACAGAGGACCTTTTATAAGGTTTTGAGATCCTAGTTATCTTTTTCTTGCTTACGAAACCTTATTTCTTACTGTGGAGTGAGCTCTTCTGTACCTCTGTAAAACTTGGCTTCACTTGATGATTTTCTTAATCACTGTTGTACTACCTGCTATGCCAGTCCCTTTGCGGAAAGCAAAAAAACATTCTCACCTGGTGTGCCATATAAACCCCTTTATTCAGAAACAAGACACATTTATTCCGTTGTACTACCTGCTATGCCAGTCCTTTTGCGGAAAGCAAAAAAAACATTCTCACCTGGCGTGCCATATAAACCCTTTTATTCAGAAACAAGACACATTTATTCAGAAATATCTGTCCATTGGGAGATTTTAATCAAGGTAAAGGAAAGCATGCAGAGCAACAGGTTTGGAAAACAAGGGGCTTTTTTTTTTTCTGGTTTTGAAAACTAGATAAGTGAGTGGCCTCAGAAATCACCTCATTGCTTCAGTGAAGGAACTATGGTTGTTACATGTGTTTGCGAAGTCCCAAAGCCATGTTGGGACGTGGCACACTGGAGAGCAGCAATCAGCTCCCACGTCAGCACCGGGTCCCTGTTGTTTTAGGTTAGAGTTCTTTAATATTTAAATAAAAACAAATTAAGTGTTAAGTACAGAGTCTTCCTGCCTGAGTAGAAATAGCAGCGTTCTGCTGGCATGACAATGTAGCATTTGTTTGCTCTGTGCTGGGAATGATCTCACAGTTGGTTTAATCAAAAAGGGACATAGTTAGAGGGCCATAGCTATGGAAATTGAATCTTTTCATTGTTTTGCCAAAAACTTTTGTTGTTGATTTTGGGGAATATGTGCTGTGAGTGTTTTTTGATACAGAATATATCTAGAATATAATTTGATAGGGGAATCAGATATAGTAATAAAACTATGTCAATATTACTTTAAAGAGTTAAGTGTTCAGTAGATTATTTTTTCCTCTTTTAAAATGGTCAGTGACTAAGGAGTCCCCAAAGTTGAAAGCTTGCTTGTACAGGTTGCTATTTCCTTTGCTGGTGTGCTTGTAACTTGCAAATACTGTGTACTTTTAGAAGAATTTTTGTTAAGAAGTAAGCTTTTACAATTGGTTTGTGAGGGGAATATTAAAACTTCAAGGATGTACTATAATTGCATCATTTTTTTATATAAAATATTCTAGTTTTCAAGTCATTTTTCTATTTCTTTGTTTTCTAAAAAGGCATTAAATTATTTTGAGAAAAAGCTGCTATGGCAGTGCAGAAGAATTCTCTAAGGATAAAGAAAGATGGATGATGAGATGGACACCTCTGTCATACTGTGTTCTGTGGATGCACAAATACAAAACCAATGTGATCCAGCAGCTACTACCAAGGAAACGAGAGATAGGAAAGGAAGCTTCTGGACAGTGCCAAATGTAGTCTTGGGACATAATGTGTATTGCAGGGATTAAGACGTCTCTAGGTGTTGTAGAAAATCATCCCATTAAAGCAGAAATCGTGTTTGTATTGTGTTCGTTAGAAAAACTCCTACAGATCTTAAAGGTGAAGTATCAGAGCTTTAGTTCATAGCCTATGTGGATGAAACCTCCTCCTTAAACCAGGTTTTACTTATATCTGTGCATGACCTCAAACATTATTATACAAATTTATGGAACAGCAAAATATTATATTTATGGTGCCAATGACAATGTAAGGCAACATACTGTAAAAGTAATCTATACAAAATGTTTTATTTTGCTAGAATACACAGTTCATTTCAGTTTGGTGTTATAAGAGTTGCAGCAATTGAACAGATTTATGGCTTCTCTGAAAACTGTGCTGACATACCCCTTGTACTACTTAGCTTGCAGCACAAGATCTGGGCCTGTATCCAATAACTGATAACCAAATTATCCGCATAGTAATACAAAACGCATTCTGATTTACTGCAAGAGGACCTCCTTCTGTCAGTTAGTGCAAGTTAAAGGTCCTCTGGTGCTTGATCCAGGAAGACTGGAAGACACTTGGCATGTTTTTGTCTCTGAGCATGCAGGCTCAGGGGAGCCCTGTGCTCACTTGTTGTCCTTATGAAGTCTGTGGGATTTGAAGCTGGTGCAGATGTCTAAGGCTTATTGCTGCTTTCGGGAGGTGTAAATTTTTTTTTTTTTTTTTTTTTTTTTTAGAAAGAAACAAGCTGTGCTAAGTTCCAGTTTCATGAGCTGTGGATTGTGTTTCTTCCCTCTACATTTCCTCCTATGTGTTGTCTGTATGACCTGATAGAGATGGACCATATATTATTTGGAGAGAGGCAGAAGTGTAATTACATCTCTTGGGTGTATTTTTTTCCCCCTGGATGCTGTTCTAGGAATGTATTAATACTACTCTTTGATATGCTGGAGGAATGCAGACTGTGCATATTGATAGGATTTTCCAAGGCTGGTGGGGAGGGCAGATGAAGTGGGAGGCTGGCCTGGTGAACTGCCAGACTGCTCCCTGCAGGGGTTAGGGAAGGAATGTGCTGTGGCACGCTTTCTATGTTGTGTTTCTTTCCCATTTGGTAGGTGGCATCCCTACATAGTGTGGCATCATCTGTCCCTAACCATTAACCACTGCCGATATCTTTCAGATGACCGTGGGGAAATCTTGGGTGAACTGGGAGATATATTGCTTTAGTTTTCTCCAGAACTTGCTAGAAATAATAATAATAAAAAAAAATTTTAGAAAAAAGCATGCGATGACAGATACCTGCTTTATGCCAATATATGTAGTTTTAGCTGTGGTTTATGCTTTCATGTTTGCATTTCTCTAGTGTGTGCTTGAAACCCTATAAGTTGTTACAAGTTCTCCCTGATTAAAAGCATAATACATTCTGGTGATTCTTTTCACTTTTTTTAAACTGTGTCACCTAACCACAGATAGACTTCACCAGCTCTGTGTCCTTTCATATGCCTTCCTTTTCTGCTAAGTTAAAACAAGCACATTGTGATGAATCCAAATTGCATGCTAACTCTGTGAGGCAGGCCTGTTTTACCTGGTTTATAATCCTGAATAATCTTTATCCGGTGTCCTTGCAGTCTTCTTCCAGTTAGGACACTCTGAATTTTGTGGATAGGCTTGTATTTCAAGTCATTAGTAAAAATACTGGAAATACCTGATGAATATACATACCACACACACATATATACACTTCCAATTAGTGAGTCATTATTCTTAAGAACTTTGTGATAAAGGGGTTTCACCTAGTCTTTGTCTAGCAAAGATTTTCTCTGCTCCAAACAGTTTGGCATTTGCTGCTGTTCTACACACTGGGCATGTGTCCTGTTACAGAAGGGAAGCAGATTTGCCTGATGTGACTTGCACTTGTCTTTTAGAGCAGTTTAATTTACCTCTGTAAAATACTAACATTTATTTTCACTGGCATTACACCTTTTTGTTTTTCCAGTTCATGTCAAGTGTTTTACTTCCAGCTTCTCATCTCCATGTTCATTGTAGTTCTCGATGCTTGTTTTTCATTCTCGTTACTCTCTTACAATCCTTTTATGTTTTTCGTCAGGATTCATTTTGTCTCATTTTAGTCTGTTGAAAGCATATGTTAGTTTTTAATGAGATAATCCATTCAGTTTTGAACTTGATTTTTAGTATCATTTTGTTCTATGAAATCTGTTTCGTGCACAGCAGTTTCTATTAGTGGATTAAGAAAGCCCTATAACACTTCAGGTGAAAATAGCATATCTACCACTGGTGTTTCGCAACACAGAATTGAGCTGCTTTCTTATTTATTTAGCAACAGTATGTGTACAACATCCCAAACGTCCAAGTGCTTTTGTTTTTGTCAGAACTCTATGCCTGAAATACAAATTTAACATAGTTGGAAGTACTTAATGTGTGTGTGTGTGGTGTTTTTTTTTTTTAATAGACTTCTCTCAAATCACAGGATCTTAGCAGAGCAATGCCCCCGAGAACAGGGGTAGCCCCAGTGTTTGTGTGTTCCAATAACAGCATTCAGTTAGTTTTTATTACTTGCAGAGTTACACCTCAAAATGAGTCGCACCTTAACAATGTCCTCTTTGTTGTAGAGCACTAGAAAAGACAAAACTCCAAACATTTAAAGCTATTCATGTGGTATTGGATTTACTGGAGAGGATCCTGTTATTTCTAATGTCTTTATCAGTAATAGTTAAACCCCTGATGTCCTTACTGACGTCCTTGCTTAGGCAAATCCTACTGATGATCCTGGATTTTTACCCTCAAAAATGAACCAGCAAATAATTTCAGGGCTTATATCTTATCACAGTAGCTGAATGGCTACTCAGGCAGAATGCTATTTGGGCTGTCCACCCCAAATTTCTCCTCCTTTCTCCTCCAAGCCAGAGAACTGTCTGCAGTTTTTGCTATGTAAAGGACTTGGCCAACTGGGGAATGCCAAAGAATCAAACCTCTCATTAATGCAAGAGGCAATTGTAGCTCTTGGCCTTGCTCTGGACAAGGCTGTATATGTTTCTAACTTGATTGCTTCAGAGACCTGGAGAAGAATCTGGAGGGCATTTTCCTATGTTGTTACACAACATTCTGCTCAAAAATATGCTGAATATTCCCAAAGGACTAAGTGTTGTTGGTAGCTCGCTCCTCTCCCTCACCGTCCATATCACCCCTACCCAAGTAATGTGTATTAAAAACTCTAAATTTGGTATGGCATTATAGATCCTGGGTATTTGAGTGTTCATAAGCCCCTCTACTGCCCCATTTCTCCCTAAGAGGCCTTTGATGCTCTTGGTCCTATTCCGTGGCTCACCAGTGTTATTCAAGTCATTATTTGGGCTTTGCAAAACCTACCCTCGGGCTCTGAGCTTCTTTGAACATGCCTCAGCTTTTCCAGGCTCCAAGTCCTTTCTTCATACTCTGTACCATGGAAGACTGTTGTGAAACACGTTTTCTGCATTCTTGCCCCTTCTAGGGCTTCCATATTGAAATGTGCTTCAAGCTGCTTTATTGAGCATAAAGCTCAAATGTTCTCAAAGTAGTTTTATAGACTTAAGAAAAAGCAAGTAGAACTTTAAAAGGGATCTTCCTCTCCAGAGTTTTTGAAACACCAGGCTCTTGGAATGGATTAGTCAGGAAAAAAAATAGATTTTCAGTTAAATGAATCTTTGAAACAAAGTATATGCCTCTTGTGACACTTGCAGTAATTCACCGAGAAATAGTATGTTTCCAGTACCTTCTGATTTTAGGCTTTTAGACAATATATTGAAGGCATTTTTGGGGGAAAAAAAATTACATTCTGTACATCTTTTGCTTGTTTGACCTGCCCTAGTTTTGGGATCTTGGCAACAGTGAGGGGGAAAAGGAGAGACATTTTAGAGAAAAAACATACTGATAGCTGAAACTTTTTAAGATATGAGGGATGTAATGGGTCTTTAGGAAGAGAAACTTGCAGCTTAAGTGATCTCTAGAGCAGGCTGAAACACGAGGGAGTCCTCTTCAGCTTGATGCTGTTCAGAAAAGGACAGGGCTTAGCTTGACTGGAAGAACGACTTGAGGATTGAGTTAGTTCTGAAGTGGTAGGAATAAAATATGTTCTGTGTTTATTCATAGTGTTTATTTTCTCCCTTCACAAAACAAAACTACAGTGGGCAAAAGCAGAATTTACCTTTGAAATCTGATTTGATGGAAGAATCTTATGAATGAAAAATTTTGAGCTGCCGGTCCCTTTTTCTCTGTGTATTTAGCAGTACAGGAGGCACAGCTATAAATGACTGCTGGGCAGCTGGGAGCTGCTTGTGTTTGGAGAACTGGAAGCTCTTTGAAAACTGCAGGAGTAGATATGTTTCTGAAGTTTTATTTCATTGTTTAGCTTTCTGTCATCCAGAAGTGCAGTGTTTACTTAAACGTTATACAAGCTCAGTGTTGTAAATTAACAAGTACTGTTGTAAATTAGGAGTCTTGGCTTTAAACTGTGGGACTTAATGTTGTAATTGAAAACAGCCCTCCAAATGCTCAGCTGTTGAGTACTAACTTTATAGAAATACCTTGGTTTCAGAAATTGGCATTCCCAAGGAGTTTTGCAAGTGTGTTGAGCAGAACCTGAGGTGCATATTTGCATTTTCACAATGAAAGCGAACCTGACGCGTAGTCCGAGGACTCTACTCTATCCAGGGTCTGATATTAGCAATGTCTTCTCATTGGGGCGTAGATCTTGTGTAGCTCCTATAGGTTTTGTTATGAACATATACATGGTCCCAAGAATTAGATTTTAATGTGCAGACTATAATTAAGATAGGGTTTTCCTTTTTGAAGGAAAATTGGTGCTCAGAGAAACAAGGAGGAATGCTTTGCCACGCTGTCACAAAACCTGATCAGGATTCACTGGTCACATTGACATTCATGTTGCAGGTCCTAATTCTTCATGCTCCGTGAGAACACAATCAAAATAGGAGATAGAATCTCAGAACAAGATATAGAAGGACTTGATGGGGAAGGTAGCTGTGTGAGTGCCCACATGTGAGAGGAAGGGTTTCCTGAAGAGATGTTTCGAAGGAAAGATGTGGTAGAGTAGAAGCAACAGAAACAGGACAGGACACTAACAGCAAAGTGCATGAAAACAACAAAAAACAAGAAGACAAAGTGTAAAATGGAAAAAAAAATCTGTGAATGTCTTAACAGGCAGGAGAGACTTTGATGCGTGCTCCATACTTCAGTATCTGTTCTCATTTCTATTTAAAGTAAGACTGAGCTGTTTAGAATTGCTGCATATTTGATGGAGATATTTATTTAAGAGAATGATAGAGCATGAGCAACCACAGTGGAAATGACTGGCCAGGAGAAGGACAGATATTTACCAGAGCTAGACATCTACCCTGAAGACTCGACAAGATGGTTACTGTGAAGCAGAAGGCTTCAAATGACAGATGCAAAAGTTGTCCTGAATGAAGTTACCTCAAGCTGGTTTTCTATGCTGAGCTCCTCACTAGAGAGCTGGACAAACAGTAGGTCAGCTATGCAGGGGAAAAAAGCCTCTACTAACAGGCCACAGAAAACAGCAGAAAATAGTTAGTTGATAGATCCCTCTAGGAAGATGGAATGCTTGTAGGTGTAAGATTCAGTGAGGGTTAGTAACTTGTATCTAACTACACATGATTTGTTGCTTGAGTGAAGGGAATTAAAATCTCCCCTGGTCTGTTTTCCAGTTTATAGCTGAGAATTATTGTCTCTTCCCAGACATTAAGCCTCAAGCATTATTTGTAACTGTGATACCTAAGATATTTCAAAAAGTAAACAAATGTGTTCCTTGTTTCTCTCCAAATTATGTTCAGTGTTAGGCGCTGATGTTACTGAGTTTGGGAAAGGGTGGGAGGAAGGGAAGATGCCGTGTGTTAACTCTGGTTAAAGGCATGGCTCATGCCTTTTGCCTTTGATTCCTGTGGAGATGGGTTCCCATAGTTCTGTACATCCTGTCATGAGCTGTGCCTACATTTTGGGCAGGTTTGCTGGCATTGCTCATTTTGCAGTTTTGTAACTCATGAGACAAGTATGACTTTGGGATTGTTTTCCAATATTTGATTTTACACAGGGGGTGGTTGTGCTTTTTCTGTTTGCGTGTTCTTAAAAAAATTACCTACGTACGTGCTAGAACACACATGCGGCTCACTTCTGTTCATCCTCTTTGCTGGTAGAGAAGGCAGTGTGTTCCTCGGCTGTCTCCTTCTCTACTAGAGTTCTCAGCTTCTGCCCTATATCTTGGAGCAGGATGTGGCTGAGACCAAAACCACCAAGGATGATTTTGCAGCTTGGAATTTCCTCATGGCTATTGTGTCCATCTCCGAAGCATAGCAGGAGGAGAGGGGTTCTCTTAGTAATTACATTTATTAAGGGCTGATGTTAAATAGTGAATCATGTAAAATCTGCTTCATGACCGTGTAGTGATGCTCCATGATTGGAAGGCTAAGCAACATCTCACTTTGTTGAATTTTTCTATTGTTTTTGGGGTGATATGTAGGCACCTTTGGGTACACTTCGCTGTGCACTCCTTTGGTTTTCCATGGCAAATAAAACGCTTGTTAAACCATAAGTGCCTCTGTTAGAATGATGTGCTGTGCATGGAGCTATGAGGCAATATTTCCGTTTGTTTGGTGTTTTTTTTTTTTTAATGTGAGTGAATCTGTTGGCGTAAGTCATTAATCAAATAAAGTCGAGATGTCTCCAGTGCTGGCCTTTACATGGCAGCAGACATCTTTAGACTGTAGGGGTTTTCGAGTTAAATTCTTGCTAGTAAGAAGCTGTTAGAATAAGAGCCGTGAGGTTTCAACTTTCCAGATCTTGAGCAATTCCAAGGGCCAGACATCAGCCCTTCACAGCACTCCCAGCTCTGCTTTCAGTGGGGTTCATGGGCCTTGGTTTGTCAAAGGGAAACAAGTATTAATGTTCCTAAGAGCCCAAGCGAAGGCAGCCAGCCTTCCCTGTCCCTTCCATGGCTTCTCCTTTGGCACACGAAGCACGTAGAGAGTCATAAAGATGTAGACCAATTCTACATGCAAATTTTCTGTCTTAAATTAAGCTCTCATAAATATTGGAGTTCAAGGGGAGAAACACTGGAGCCTCTTGGCTATTGTATGTCTAGCAGTCATCTTTATAGTTGTATTTATTTTACATATGCATCATTTTGCTGAAGACAGCAGAAAACAAAAGTTTGCTTTGTTGGCACTAAGGGAAGCAGCAGATGGTACCTGGGCTCCAGGAGGTGGTCTAACCATTGCTGTGTGGAGCCCTCCGGGAGCTGGTTTACCCTGCGTTGCCCCAAGAAATGTGCACTCTCCTGCCTACTCCCTGTGCTTGCATTGTAATGGAACACGAAATAGAGACCTTATCCATTTCCGTTCTTTGTCAGGCTTTGTTTATGGCTCAGAAGCAGCACATGCAGGGTGGAGGAGCTTGCATTTCTTCATGCTTATATTAACCGTTGGCTCCAGATCAAGAAGTATGTGAGCAACATTTATAAAATATGATCAATTGCAGACCTGTAAGTTCATGTCACTTCCACTAACATTTTTTCCATTTAAACTTTTAATTCTCCCTCTTGTGACCTCAAAATAGTAAGCTATCACAATCTGCTTGTGTTTGTGCATTTCTGATGTTGCAAACAGAGCTTTGTGAATGTTCAAGGCCTAGATGATCTCAAGCCAGGTCAGCAAATCCCAGTCTCCCATATCTTTATTTTTGAATTTAGGGACTGTTTTTGTAAAAGGGACCATTCAATTCAACAAAAAGAAACTCTATTTTCAGGGCTATGGGCTGGAATTTGCTTCTTTATTGGATTGCATGTGGAAACTCTAGCTGAACAAGCCCCAGAGCTGGGGAAGACAGAGGTCTTGGTTCCCTTCCCTGGGATACTGGTCTGGCAAAGTCATTTCTCTCTCTTACGCCCATTTTATAGTAAACTGAACCATATTATGTTTGGTGATTTGTTAAATTTGTATTCAAATTTGTGTCCAAAGATGAAATTTTGGCCAGGCTAAAGTCATCTGGAGTTTTGCCTTTGACTTCAAAAGGCTACTCTTTTTATCCAGATCTACAATTGCATGACCGATTTCAGGGAGCATTTTGTTTTTCAGCTCATCTGTGGAGACAGTTGCATTTGATGTAAAGCTTCTGCCATGGCAAGAGAATCTTTTCTCTCTGATTTTTGTGTTCTTCTTGCTTATTTCTTCTCCTGAAGTCATAAATCTCTGCTTAGGGCACCACATTCTCTTCCATAACACCTGGTATTGATTTTAAAGATGCTCCAGGTAAAGGAAAAGGTCAGCGCAAGGAATATAATTCCTTTTGGCAGGTATTTTCCTCTGGATATTAAAAAAGGAAAAACGTGTCTTTTCTGTCCTGCTTGTTTTTTAAGATGAAAAATGCATGCAAGAAATCCCTCCTGTGTGTCCAAAGTGGTGACCACAGATATTGTCATCACCATTGCACCTTGCAGTGCAAAAGGCTCCTCTGAGGAGCCGAGCATGGGCAGGATAATTGCAGAATTAAGGTATTGGAGGAGAGGTACCAGACTGCCTTAGGGAATGGTAGAGTAACTCACCTTCTTTGTGAGTGTTTCTAAAAACAGTACATTTTAGAACAATGTGATTCCTGTGGAATCTTTGTGGCTAAAATACCTAACTCTGCAAATAGGCAGGATGCTGAACTATTTTCCTTCTTCCGCTCCCCAAATTGTTCTAGAGGCCCTGGCTGTTCTCTTAGCTCAAATAATGTTTGACAGTTCAGTAATGAGACAAAAGACAACCTTCTTCTTTTGTCTTTTTTTAATACAGATAATTTAATACAATAAAGAAGCAGAGACATCAAAGCAGAGGAACTATATACATTGTACAAAGCATCAGGAATCTGTTCTCTTTTTAGAATTTTGACATGTGCTATGTAGTGTGGTTACGACTATTATGAAAATACAGACATCTTTCCATGGAGTCCTCTTGCTATTTAAAACGATGTGAATTCTGTTTTGAAGTTGTACAGAGACACACAGAGCTTTATTGTAGGCTTTCTGTGAAGGTGGGCAGGGTGCGCTCGCCCGCCCTTCAGCAGAGCAGGAGTAGGGCAGCCAATTCTGGATGTGACGTATGGATTAGATTTAGGACGCAGTGTGGTTTTTGTGTACGCAGCCTGCCTTTCTCTTCCTTTAGAACTCTGCTGAACTTTTCTTGAAACATCTTTGGTTACCTTTTTTTCCTGGAAGGATGTTTTTGGAGGCGTTCCCATCTTGCTGGTTATTATGTCCTAACTGGAGACACCCGACACATACCTTTGATTGCTCTATTTTGGAGGACAGTGAGTGAGCTTGTGCAGTGTCGTCACTAGGCCTCCAAGCAGCAAAACAGATTCTGGAAGAGTTGGGGGAGTGTTCTAATTCCAAAAGTTCTAATGTTTCTCTTAATTTTTCAGACGATGTATCTACTATTATGAACAGAGTTATTTGAAACTAAACTTCTATTTGCCTCCAGCAGTTAAAATTATATAAAGGCTAATTCAAATGCAGAGGGCAACATAGTAGCAGCATTACAGAAGAAGAGGATAAACGATGAATTCATTCTTCTCACTGTGACTCCAAATGTAACCCTAGCTCAGATTTATTCTTATGATTGCTCTCCTCAAATGTGCTGGGCGTCAAAGCTAGAAGTGAACTGCAGGGACTCAGCAGCTGTGAAACCTACTCTCAAAATGAATGAACAAAAAGCACAGGCTTTCAGAGAAAAGTCTCCAACTTGTTTTTTGGAAGCTAAGATTGAGTTAATTTAGTTACCAATATGATAATGCTTACCTGGCTCAGGCTATCCTGACACCTGCAGGAGGTAAAATGTGTTAGCAGATTACCAGGAATTGTTAAAGCAAATTTTTTAAATTTTTTAAAAGAATTTTAATGATACATTAATGAAAAGGGATAGAGTACAAGGTTTTATATGTAGCTTTTTAAGGATGAATAGTAACTTTTTAATTTAGTGATTTATAAAAGAATTATTCTGATATTTGTGTTGCTTGATAGGATTATGATCTTGAGTAAAGCCTCAAGAGCATGGAAAGAGCAGGTTCCCACTGGGAGGTTGATGAGGAGAAAACAAGGAAAGCCAGAGCTTT
>NW_010589688.1:821602-832770 GCF_000705375.1 Tinamus guttatus
TTGAGGTTTTGCAGCCTGAAGGATGCAAAGGATGTTCGCAACATCCTAGCTCCAGAAACATTCATTTAAGACAGGTTTGCAAAGCAAGTATTTTTACCTTTGCTGTTCTCAGCTTTTCATGGTTGATGCAGAGTAGCCAGATGTGATTCTTATCAGCCAACGTGAAAAGAAGGCGGTCAATGCTGTAAGCTTTTTCAATTCTTCTTATAGTGAAGATTGCATAATGGTTTCTATTCTAGCTCCCTTCGCAACCTCCCAATTTTTTGTTGCTCTTATTCTTCTGAAGGGAATTTTCCTTATGCCTGTTTTTCTTTGGAAACTTTGAGTAACTTGGCTCTAATATGGTCAAGAATACTGCACAGAAAATGGGTGTACGGAGGCTTGCTGATTATTTTATTGCTTGAACATCTCTTCATATGCAGTGGAGAAAGGGAAGCTGCAATTCCAACCCTTTCCATATCAAGTCAGTTGGCTCTATGTACGTGCTCCTGGGAACTGGTGTTCTCAGTTGTGTGGTGTGATCTCTTGCAAGCCACGTGCTGTGCATGAACGGCATAGTTTCCATACGTCTTGCTCATGCAGCTCTGGGTTATATTTTGCTTTCGAAGCAAGGTTTTCAATGATTATTGTTTTGTGTTGAGTAGAAGTGCTGTCTTCTAGGAAATCTGATTTCCTGCCCCCTTTGAAGGGTTAGTAGCTGTCAGACAGATTCAAATCTTGAACTGTGGCTGACCAAGCCAATCATGCAGCTCACTGTGCCATGAATTAGTTGTGACACTGCTCTGAACCATCTTAAGAAAAGGAGTTACTGATGAGCAATAACAGCAACAGTGCTCATCTTTTTGAAAAAAATCACCAGGAGAAGAATCATAAACATGGACTTCAAAGCCATTGCATTGTGTCACCTGCCTCCCTGCTCATGAACCATACGTCATTGGGAACTGGACCCGAAACACAGGAAGGCAAGGATGGGATCCTCCTGCTCCTTTCTCTGTGCCTGGGATCCCCCTTTGCGAACTGAAGGAGGAGGAAGGAGTAAGAAAAAGGGAAGAAGCGATCCCAGGTCTTGTTCAGCTGGTGGGTGGAAAGGAGGAAGGAGCTCCTAGGGTTTCCTTGATGGTACTGATTGCATTTTTTAATAAGGAATTAAATAAAGCACAGAGTATGCCCCAGAGGCAGTGCTAAGGGAGATCTGGCCATATCCAAGTTGTGAGAGTTGCTCTAAGGGGTGATGGAAATTCAATGCAGCTGGTGAACTGAAAAAAATAATAACAAAAACCAATACACCTCTGTGCTATAGAATATCTTTCATACGGCAAGTACCCCAAAATGCTTTATACGGTATTAAAAACAGATTGAATTTAAAGAACAGGTAATATTGTTTATTTAAGGGAAACAAAACATAGGAGTGAACTAAAGCTGGTATAAATCAAGGACAGTTCAACTGAAGTCAAGTGGCTTACAATACAAATGCTGTAAAATACACAGGTTTATAATCTGGCTCATAATATTTTTCATTGATAGTTTAGCACTTTAGCCCTTTGGAGGAGGTCAGGAAAAGGATCGCCTTTTTTTTTTTTTGTATTTCCTTTTTTCCTTAAATTGACTATAATATTTTCTTGCTTTCCTTTATTGGAAGGTGGAACTTTAATATATATTTTTTAAAATTTTGGTTTATTCCGTACTCCTAAAAGTTTCAGAGACAAAAGAGAAAAGGGGGGGGGGGGGGGAAAGAGGGGGGGGAAAAAGCAAAGAAGGGGAGGAAAAAGTAGCTTTCCAATGCCTTCCTTCCCCCTAAGGAAGGAAATGTTAAAAATGTCTATAATGAATCTATTTGAACTTACTATTTGGAAAAAAAAGGTAGAAAAGCAATTAAAATATTAATACTTTTTAATGAATAATTTCAACACTTTTATGCATCTTATTTTTTGGTTTTGTCAAAATAAGTAGTTAATAGGAAAAATTCATTGAAAAAGTTTAATTTATGGCTGCAAAATGGATAAGCAAGTGTAATTAAAAGAAACTCTTTTAGAAAAAAGGCCTTGCTAAGAGAGAAATATGCGTGTGGAACATTTAAGCCTCCGACATGAAACAGGTATGAATATCTGAGTTAGAAATAGTGCAAGCTTTACTCTCTTGCATTTCTCCTCTTTATGGATGACCAAATTTCCCTGTACCAAGCAAGCTGATTTAGCCCCGAATAGTTGCGCATATGTCTGTATTAAAATGCATTTTAATTCTCAAATGAGGATCTAGTTCCTCATCTGAGATGGGATGGGGCTCAGTCTGTGCTCCTGCATGGGGTGGTTGGTCATAAATCGAGCAGGCAAAGCTAGTTTTGAGGCTAATTTGGGGTTTTTGAAGCCTGTAGGAGGAGCAAGCATTGGGAACCTCCAGATGACCTGCCTGCAGGGCCAAGCCAAGTGCGTCTCCTGTCAAGTGCTGCCTTGTCACCTCCTGGCACCCGCTGGCTCCCCAGAAAGGCCTGGAAAATGACAGCTCCTCTGGCTGCCGATCACAGGAAGGTTTATGGTCGCATACGCCACGGTCAGGGGCGAGTTCAGTCTCACTAACATGCTACTTTGAGAGATCTGCAGTGATTCTCCCTTGTGTTTCATGGCCTTTGCCACTGCCTGTGGTTTGCAGGGAAATGCTGCTTCTGTTATTCTGCGCAGTTGGTTGCAAAGCGTGGTTTTGGGCAAAAGACTGCATTGCTCCAAGTTGCTTGTCTGACAAGGATTGTATCCTTGTACACAAGGATTTTTGTAGCAGCACAAGATGTTGCAGTTGCCTTCATGCTGTGGTTAGAAAATAAAAGAGCTTTCCCCTTGATTGCCTCACCACCAGGATTTCAGTGTCCAGTGGGACTGACTCTGTCAGGGATGGCCAACCCAAACCTGCTTCTGTTTCCTCAGAGATGCTGCGAACTACCTGCAGTCCACACAAGCGCCTTGTCTAAAAGGTCTGGCCTTTGGGGTGGAAACGCAGCCCCTTTCCTAGCAAATTCTAGATTAGTATATTGAAATTTATTTGAAATCAGCTGCCTCATCAACTTTGTACTTAGCTGAATCCAGGCAGATTAGAAGAATGAGTTTGGTCATCTGTCCTTAAATGTCTGAAAATTTATTAGCATTACTCTCTAGTTTTCTTCAGATTTATAGAAAAATTGTATTTACAGGGACTCTGCTGTTTACATCAAGGAAGTAGTTTTTTAAAAACATTTAAACATAGTTGACTTACAGCCCAGTCCTTTTAGAGGTAGTATGTGCCTTTTCTTTAACACCACATGTCCATTTATTTCAAGTAGAGCTGGATGATACTTGCATGAGATCACCATGTTGTATGTTTTTTATTGTCATGGATTCTCCTTGTGTGTCTCATCTGCTTATTCTGTCCTCTTTATGATCCTCCCTTATTCAGACTGAGTCTGGCGGAGGCATCACTGCCTCATCTATTTTTGTTGCTTCCTCTTTTTTTTTTTTTTTTTAAGGGGGGGTTCCCTGCAGTTTTTTTTGTTTTGTTTTTGTTTTTGAGATTATCTTAGGTAGCTGAATGCTAACACAATATATGGTTTTATATTCCTCAGTTTAGCAAGAAGAGAGTGAGTGGAGGCATTTGTTGAGTGCACACAAGAGGATGACATGCAAGAAAGTTGTAATTTGGGAGGTTCGGTATTGCTGTCACTAAAGTTAACAAACAAGTCAGTAAATAGACTTGGAGTCCAGCTTTTCCAGCAACAAGCCTTTTCTCCGGTGGCCCTGACAGATGTTTGCATTAGGTTTTCGGATTAGGAAGAGTGAATACTAGGTGGAACTAGGTGTGCGAGTGAATCCATAACAAGCGAGAAAAAGACCTGGTTTCTGTTGCTTTCTTGTGAAATTATAAACTACAATGCTTTTCAGGTGTCTGCAGAAATTATCAGAGACAAAGAACAGTAATTCTAGTTTCCTGAAGGCTATTTAGAGAAAGCAAATGCTGTGAAGAAAGCAAATGATCGTATTTTAATTAAGTTTATTTTGTCTTCATTTCTCGCTTTCTGCAAAGCTGAGTAAAAATGAATTCTGTACCTAGTTTTCTGAACTCAAGTACAAATAAAATTGCATCTTTAAAACCATGATACGTAAGTGCTCTCAAGCTCGAGTCAGAGTAAATGCTATGCTAGAACAGATCAAAATCTTGGAGCATGATTTGTCTTTTTAGTTGTTATTGAATAAATAAATAAGTCTTCTAAGAAAATAAATTATTAGACAAGAAAGATGCTAAAATAATTTCTCTGCTGTGAGATAGGGTTTAGTCCCTACAAACAGACCTCAGACTCAAGCTGTGCAAAAAGATTAAGTTAATCTGCTCTTCAGAAGATGCTCTTGTTTGCTTATTCTGAACACCGAAACAGGGCTCACTGCTAGCAAGCACGCAAGGAACAATACATTAAAAATCTCCCCAATGTGGTCTCAGCTGGCACGTTGCTGCACAGAGCCCTGGGAGCGCTGGCAGCTCCCCACACCCCAAAGGTGGACTGACACCTATCCCAGCGTTTCTGCCTCAGCAGCCTTCTCTCTCACACAACTGCTAATTGATAAATAAGAAGAGAAATGAAGTTTTTCAATTGCATTTTTTTTTTTAGCCTCCCTCTGCCATTTAGAGATGTGAACAGAAAGGAACTACAGGAGGAACAGTGCATCAGAAGGTGAAAAATTCCCATTGCTGTTCCCAGGTATGGGCTTGCTCATGCAGCAATATGTGTGTTAGCAACACAGCTTCACCCTCCCTGGTTTTTGTCCCTACTCCTCCGTCATTTCCCTGGGGAAAGTGAAGGGCTCGCTCTTCTGCGCCAGCAGGCGCTTGCCTAGGTGCGACCAGGGTGCTCACTTGCACAGGTACCAGGAGAAAGTCAAGAGAAGGGCCCTACCCAACCCTGCCAGCTCTGCACCCCAAAGCACCTTTGAGACATCCCATATTTAGGGCTACCAAGGGGCACCTTTAGAGGCTGGAGTTTATGGGTTCAGGCAGATGTTGCTCACCAGCCCTGTGCTTGACAGCGTTGCAGACCTGGCATATTCTGTACCTCCCAGTGCTTAGGAGAGCTGCTACACTCTGCTGGGAGCTTTACTGGGGGAGAGGAGCCTGTGCAGAGGCAGGACGTGGGCCCCTCGGGCAAGCTGTGACCGCCTTCAGGTGGGGCAGCCTGTCAAGCTCCCACGCGTGCCCAGCAGCACTGCCCTCCGTGCCCCCCATGAGAGGGGCCCCGGCATGGCAGGAGCACCGTACAGGGATGGAGGAGGCGAGCACATTTTGCAGCGGGTCCCTCCTCGGAGCGGGGGGCGGAGGGAAGGGGACCCACGCGAGAGGCCATAAAACACCAGGGGCATTGGGAGCCGGGAGCAGCCAGAGCCCAGCGTGTGTCTGTCTGTTGCGTGGAGGGCGTGAGCGTGGGCAGTGCAGGAAGCCAGACGGGGTCTGCCTGCCGCCCCGTGAGCCTGAGTGGGTGCCCAGCCCCGGGGCTGGAGCTGCCTGGCAGCGCTGCTGGATGCCCCTTGCCCAGCGCCAGTCAGCTCGGAGGAGGAGGGGACGGGGTGCTCCTGCTCCCACTGGCTGCAGAGGCTGAGGCAAAAGAGAGGAAAAGGAGGAGGGGAATAAAAAGTAAAGAGAGCAAGAGAGAGGGGGAGAGAGAGAGAGGGAGTGAAAGAAAACTAAGCCCAGCTTTTGCCGGTGCTCCTTGGATTGGATCTGGTTTGAGTTTCCTCTCTGCTGGCTTGTGCAGCGTTTGAGGAGGAGTGGGGGGAAGTAACGAGCTCACTCTTCTTCTGAAGCTTAAGCGAACGTGCTGGGTGACGGTGCTGGTGGGGAGCTGCCACGGGCGCAGTTGCCTCCTAGCTTGTTGCTCTCACTTACTAAAGAATTTCCTGGACTTCTCAAGAACCCGAAGGAAAAAGCCATCACTGCACAGATCCGATAGTTGCTCAGTGCCTATAGACTTGACATCTATTTTTTCCTGGGGCATTTTTTTCCCCCTATCTCTCAGAGCAGCAGTTCCCTGAGTGTGTGGCATTGAAACCCATTGCTTTATTAACAGCTCTGGGAGATACTTTTTAATTTTTTTGTGCTCTTTTGTTTTCTTTACCTTTTTTAAAAAAAAAGAAAAAAAAAAGATAATCCTTCTGGGGGGAGGGGAGATGATCCTGCTGATGTGGAATAAGTGCTCCTGCTGTCTCCTCTTACTAGCCGCGGTCCTGATCGTGGAGAGCTCCCAGCTAGACAGCTCCAGCTCCAAGGTGAACTCCATCAAGTCCACCCTGATGGGGGAGGCTCCAACTCAGGCAACCAACAGATCTGCAGGCATCCACCAGGGACTAACGCTTGCTAGCAGTAAGAAGGGCAAAATGCTAGAGCAGATGGGAAAGCCTCCAAAGCACTATCACCGGCAAGGAGAGGTAGGACACTGCCGAACTGCATGAGTCTGTCCCTCTGTCGTTATGCACATTGATTGTTAGTCCCCTTCTCCTGTTCTCTTTCAAAGTTTTTCTTATTAATTAAATTACTTGACTTCATCAGGGTTGTCTGGAATGGTATCATGCTAAAATAGAAATTAAGAGCTGGGCATGTGGAAGTAAGAAGGTTTTAAATCCATGTGTTTTTCTCTGTGGGTAATTTTTTGTTTTTAAAAAAGAAAACTTTAGCATCTCTGCTTGGAATCCTTCAAAAGATTGCTGGAAATTAATTGCATGTTAACTCTCCAGGCACTAAGTTGAATTTGAATAGGCAAAGAAAATTTGAGTCTGAAATGAAAACTGTGTTTCCAGTGGTGAAATGAGTTTGCTTTTAGAAATCATACCTAGAAAGCTGATCTATGCTATCTTCCTTTCTGAAAGGGTAGTGGGAAGAGTGAAAAGCCATGCTGTGCCAGTGGTATAGTTCAGGGCATTTTTATTTGCTAAGTAAGACAGCAAATAAATTCCAGATTTCTTGCCCGATGTACGTGCTTGGGGTTGTGGAAGTTTTGCTTGGTCATGTCCACTTGAGATAAGCAGAGAATCAGTCTTCAATATGTGGGAAGAAAGTTGAAGTGGGAAGTAAAAAAGATAAGGTTATAGAAACTACGGAAAAAGGACCCTAACTTGAGAATTGTGTAGCTTTCTTTTCCTTCTACTCTGCTTGGATTCTTGAGTGTCTGCAGAAAATTTGCTCCTTTGATTGCCTTTGTGGGAAACTATAAGCCAGTATTTGAAGGCATCAGTCGTCGTCTTCCCTCTCAAGTCTCAACTTGGATGGTGTGAATGCTGTGTGTTTTGGTGTTGAAAGAGCTATATTCTGACTTCTTCAGACAATATAGATTTTATACTATGGGGCATTATTAGTAATTCTAAATACAGCTGCTTTTCATAAACAACAGACACTGTAGCAGCAAGGGAGCTGCCAAAATGCAGCACTAAAATGGCAGAAAAAAACCCAAAAAACTGCCTGCCTGAAGGCATTGCCTGCACTTTCCTTAAAGCAGTGAAGAAGAAGCTGTAAATTCAAGCAATGCACTGAACTCGCTTAAGCGTTTCACATTAGCCTTCTGGTAATTGGATATTATCATTTGGGGTTGTGCGCATGCATAATAACCATGGTGCTAGTTTGGGGTTTTGTGTGTGAGAAATTTGGTTTTAAACTCTTCCAAGCTTTTTTTCCTTACAACTGCTTTATAATTCGTCCAAAATTTGGTCGCCTCTCCTTACCTCTGAGCAAAGTGTAGTAACAGATGCTGTGGCAAAGTTTCATATTTCTAAAGTACTGTGCTCCTTCCTAGTGCACGTTGTAGTAATTACTACACCTTGAGGAAATACAGGAGCACGGAACACATTAGTGTACGTTCTCCTTAAGTTGTCTTCTATTATCTGTGGACTTGCAAAGAGCAGAGCGCAGCGCTGTCTTCCCCCCCGCGCGATGTCAGCCTTATGACTTGTGTAGATACCTGTGGGGTCGGGCACTGCCCAGCCCCAGTCCTGCTGTGCAGCATTAGTCCCGCAGGAGCTGTTGCTGCCTTGCCCCACGTGCGACATCCGTATCGTGTGTGCACAGACCACGCTGAGAATGATCCATCCTAATGTGCCTAGTTTCTGGAAAAGACCTTGCAGTGACCATGGGATTTGCCGCTTTCCTCCTAGCCCAGGCTGCGTGCAGTGACTGGCATTAAGGCAGAGGTGCTCTGCAAGTGCTGGTGCACGCGTGGCAGCAGGGCTGTCGCAGGCTTTGCAGCACCCCACTTGTAGTGGGGCTTGTAGCACAAGCTACGAGCTTGTGTCATACAGTTTTCCCTGGGAGGCTCTTTTTGCCTTCCTTCTTCATGCAACCCCCTGGGAGAACCAGGGCATTGCGGAGCAGACGTCACCTCCTGTTGTGGCTGTGACTCCGTCGCCCTTGTTGCTCAGCCTCCTGCCGACGCAGCCCATGAAGATGTCTGGTGTGCACAGCCGAGACACGTGGGTGCCGCTTGAGATGTCCACTTGAGACAAGGCTGTTAATGCAGAACTGCAGTAAAGGGAGGAAAAAAAATGTTAGTCTTTGGATGCTGTTTTATTGTTGGTGTAGTTCTAGCTGAAGGGTTGGTAAGCCACTCCATGTCTTAAGTGGGGGGTCACACCTCAACTAGCCAAAACTGATGTTTTAACAATTCTTTCTAATAACTGTACTTTTACCAGAGTAGTACTCACTTGTTTAGGCAATAGGACATCGTGCTGACGTCTTGTGTGTTGTTTGCGCTAAGAACAGAGCTACCTGTGGTGCTTTTACTTCTGAAACAACCTTCTACCTTAGTGCAATGTGAAAAATGGAAATACCTTTTATTTATTTCATAATATTAAATACTAAGCTCAGTATCCTATTTACAGATAGGAAATATTTTTATTAAGGCCTGAGGCATTAAAAAAAAAAAAAGAAATTAGAGGACTTTCCTTAAAACCATTGAAAGGGCCATGAGCCATCAGCCTCATGGCTGGTAGCCTAACGTGCTTTCAGAATATTTCCTCAATACATGAATTTAATACTTTCAATTACCCAGAGTAGGAGCAGCTTGGAATCCTTTAATCAGCAATAAATCACCACATATGGTGGTTCATGGCTTATCTAGTGTGTTGATACATTTCAGCTGGTAGTTACGGTGCTTCTACCCAGAAATGGAAGATCCAGTGCCCCTGTCTCAGGCAGCACTTCAGCTCAAATTAAAAAAAAGAAAATATATATATATATATGAGCAAATCAAGCTGATCTGGCTTGCTGGAGGTACAGCCAGGATAAATGTGAATTTGAGTAAGACTTACATTTTTATGTCTTCCTGAGGAATATTATTTAGTTCTGTTCTTATTCCCTTTACTGCCTTGGATCAGTAGAGAACGAGCAGTCCTGATGTGCTAAATCGGGGAGATTGTAGCTGTACTTTCACCCTTACTCCTGTTTTCCACTCTTCCCCCTGTTAATGTCTTGCCCTTTTCACAAAGAATCCTGAAGTGCCTACAGCATTTTCAGAGGGGAAAAAATGTAGATGTATGGAGAGACTTGTTCCCCCTTCATCTTTAAGGGGCTGATTCTTCTTACGTGGTCCACCAAAAGAAAACAGCAGGATCAGGCTTAGCAACCATTTTTCGCTCAAGGCTCTCAGTGAAGTCATATATCCTTTGAGGTGAAAACTGCTCAAAAATAAGACCATACTGTGCATGCTGGACCATGGGCTGGTGCTATAGGCCAGTGGCCATTGCTTTCCCATAAAATCTTATTTTAGAGGAATAGCCTTCAAGGAGTAGCTAATACCTCAGCTTCTCGAGGATCATATTATGGATTTATCAGCTCTCCAGGTAGATAAAATAGAGTGAATGGAGCCATAAGTGAAAAGTACCAGATAAGCAGAAATGGTGAATTTTCTGTGTCAGGTACTGCTAGCACTGTGCAAGGACAAGCTCTGCTCAGGGACTCAGTGGGGAAGGGGAAATCCAACATATCATAGCTGTGATCAGAAGTCATGGCCCTTCCCCTGATTCCCGTTTGACGTTGTGCAGCACTTCTCATCACTTCACCACCTTTCTCATTCCTTTGCTCTGGATTTTTGTCCCCTCTCCTCTTCTTCAGGGCCAGGGTTACCTCTCCCTCAATGGCCTTTAATGATCTGGTAGGTTGAATCATGTCAAAATGTATATCCTCTCCCCTTCCCCAATCCTGGCTAGATGTCCTTCTCCCGGCTCTTTTTCCCTTGAGCCCTGTTTTTCTTTTGCTGCTGAGTAGCTGGTTGGGTCTGTGAGTCCCACTGGGACCATCCCTCCCACTTCCCCCCAGGCACCACAGAGAGGTAGCGGGGAGGAAGGGAAGAACTGGGATGGCCAGGAGAGAGGGAACCGGCACAACTCTGTGTCTGGATGGGAGAGAGAGCGCTATAGGAAAGGAGAGAGGAAAAAAAGCTGGGAAAAATTACAGCGCTGTAAAGTCACGGCAGCTATCAGCTAAGCCTTGGTGCTTCAGATGCATTTGGTTTACTTTTTTAAAGAGCCTTTTTAAATTGTGTTTCATCTTGAGCTAGAAGACCGAAGCCTGTGGGAGCCAAGCCAAAAAAGCTTTAATCCGAAGGGCTGGGCTGGCAGGGGTCAGCAGGCAGCACCGCTGTGCACGCGTTCCTTGCAGGATGCAGCTCTCTGCAAAGACTTGGGGAAAACGCTCAGGCGATGCTGTGTAGCAAGTAAAACAGCGTGGTGTGGAGTAATTGACTGCAGTGCCCTGAGAAGGGTACAATAAAATGCACCAAAGACACCAAAAATGTAACCACAATATCTCCAATAGGTAGCAACGAAGGCAGTATAAATTATTTCTCCGTGGGTTTAAAAGTAATTTAATTAAAATACCTCAAAGCTATATCTAGCACCAACATTTAAGTAAATAACTAACCAGGCAGAACTGCTGAATCGGCAGAGGTCACCGGAGAATGTGTTCCTCGCTCTTGTTGTTTGCTGCAAGGAATGTGGGAGACATGCTGGTTTCCTGGCAGCAGTCTTGCTAAATAGCTGAGCGGCCTGTCTCATGGTTGCACAAATGGGACGCTTAGTATCATTGCCGTCCTTGGGTCTTGCTTGGGGTGCCCTCTAATTACAGCTGTTATTTGACTCCTTAATGCAGAGCAAGAGCTCCCATGAAATGACTCTAGCAAG
>NW_010589688.1:832821-848323 GCF_000705375.1 Tinamus guttatus
CGGGGAGAGCTCGCTGCTGCCTGGGGAGTCTGACAGCGGCGTCGATGGCGAACACAAAGGATGGTGAAGCGTGTTCCTGTCTTGCCCTCAGAAGAGGGCTCTGATTAACTCATTATGTGCGAGTAGCTGATGCTTTGCAGATGCACAGTATAGCACAGGTTTAATTTTGATTTTAATTATTTTGGCTCCAGATATGTCTTGCAAGCACTTCATATCTCACAGTGTGGCAGTTAAGCCTCAGTCCTTTCAGAGTTGTACTTAAAAAGGCCTTACCCTGAGAATGCAGCTCAGGAGGATTTTTTTTCCTTTTTCTGCTTTTCCCCTCCCAAGCCTCATGAGTTCCTTTGCTTCTTTGGGTTTTGTATATATTTCTTTTTCAAAAATCCTAATTTTTCAGTGCTATCTTCTGGTACTTCTAGGTTGAAACCAGCTCCTAGGAGCTTCATGTCCATGGAAGCTCAAAAGGTGTTGTTTGCCTGTTGCTTTCACATGAACTCTGATTGCAAAAGTCTTTATTTTTTTGGAGAGCACAAATATTCATCTTTTCTTCGCACATCCTGTACTTGATTAAAAAAAAAAAAAGATTATGTGTGTTCCCTCACTGCCGCTTTTCCCACTTTTGTCTTTTCGACTGAAGTGCAGATCTATTTTCATGTAAAATTTCATGGAAACAAAGCAATTTTCAGATTGCAATGAAATGTGAAAATATGTGCGTTTGGGAGAATTTCAAGTTTATTGCAAAAATCTCTGCTCCAGAATAAGCTACGTAACGTGCTATAGGTGGACTGGAGTTGTCTGTATGTTACAGCTTAGAGAAGTAGCCTGAATGGATACCTCCAGTCATGCCAAATGACCAAAGAACAGCAGTTCAGGCAAAATAACTGGCTTGTTCATTTTCATTGCAGTTTTCTTGGGACTGACTTTTATCTCACTAGAAACTTGTGTCCACACAGGAACAGAAGCGTTGATACAGAAGTGAATGAGTGTAAACATGGAGTAGGAACATGGAGCTTACTCATTTAGTATCTATTTTATTCTTACTATAAGTAAAGACAGGGCTGTACTGCAAAAAAAGAAAAGCTTATGAGTTGCTCATTCCTTCCCCTCAAAGTGCATCATAAGTACAAGGTTCAGCCCTTGGGCCTTTCTTAAAGTCTAAGCTTTGATATGATTGAATTTTCATATGCATGTAGGAAATCTTTTGGAAGAAACTCCCTTGTTTGTTTTCCTTTCTCAGAGCAGAGTAGTCTCCAGAATTGTTTCTTTTACCGTGTACTCTTAATGCAAAATGGTGTATCTGTTCAGGACAGCCTCTAGAGATGCTACAGCTCAATCATCTCCTGCAAAGTGAGGTCTTGGGGGCGGGGAGAATCCTATGTACATAACACAGAAATGCAAAATGCTAAACCTAACCCAGCTATGCTTATCTTATGTCAGTGTGTTTTCAAAAACCATCAGAACAAATCAGGCTGTGCCAAAAAAAAAAAAAAAAAAAGGCATTTTCATGGTGTTTTCTAGGGGCTGGGGAAGGTGACAGAAGTGCAAGAATACATTCTTTTCTCAGGTCTTTCCTGCGTGAGAGTGTAATGGCTAGTGCAGGCTTTGGGTTTATTCCTAGTAATGAATGAAAACTTGGTTTTGAAGATTTCCACTGATACAAGTGAAGTGAGAGAGTTCCCATCCCTATCTAATGGGAAGCCATATGAGCAAACAAGCGTGCAGATCACCATTTGGAGAGAAATCTCCCCACATGGCTATTTCCCCTTTCAGAGGTAGAGAGGACACCAATTTTCCTTACTGGAGAAAGTAAGTGTTGCAAATTGTGATTTGATAGCTGACCTGTTGCCTTCATGAGGAAAGCAGAGTGAATAAAATGGTGAATAAAACAAGGGGATGGTGGTAAGACTGGAAGGAAGGAGGGGAGCAGGCGCCTCCTGTTTGGCTTGGAGAGCAAGGGCAGTGTCTGGCACGGCTGGGCTGTTATCTGGTGCTAAATTCATGGATGTTTGGAGGCAAGCAGGCCTGGCATCATTACTCTTCTCTTTGGGGTAATCATTTTATTAGCTCTCTCGGATGGTGGAAGCCATAAAATAAATGTAAAGACATCCTGGACCGCAGATTTTCATGTATTTAGCAGTGTGAGAGTTTTACCAGACTTGTCATTCTTGAATTCCTGTTCATCATCTGCGCAGGTAGCAGTAGTGATACTGCATAGCTCACCTAACCAGTCGTGTGCCATAATGAGCAAGGAAAACCTCATGGGATCAGCAAGATTGAGAATTGTTCTCCTAGGCCTCCGTTCTGTGCACTGACAGCTCCAGGCCAGCTTAATGTGCACTTGTGCAGTGCTCCTAAGAAAGCAGTCCAGCCAACCCCGATGTGGGGGGAGAGGGTGAGCGTCAGCCACCACGGCACAGGGGAAGGGCCAGGAAGGCCATGAGGTCGGCAGCCTTTCCCCAGACACGCTCCGTGGGGGAGCGGGACTGAAGCTGTCTCGTGTGTTGGCAATGTGCTTGCTCAGGGGAAATGCCTAGCAAAAGTTAGGCTTAAACTTTGGTTGAGGGGCTAGACTGCTGAGCTTGATAAAGTGGTTTTGTGCTTGTTTGAATAAATGCAGGGCTTTTAAAGTGCTTTTCAGGAAGTGCTTGTAAACCTCAGGGCTTCGTTTTGGTCCCTGTTGCTGTCTTCCAGACCCCCCCCACCTCCACCCCATGCCAAGCCAGAATCCTCCAGAAATTATTTTCCAAGGATGTCCTGCGACAAATTACAACTGAACTTCAGTCTTAATTATTTTCTGTTGCTAAGAGGACAAGTGACCAAGTAAATCCTTACGTTGTAGCACTTTGGGGCCAGTATGAGGTTATCGATAAGGAAGGCACAGTCCCACCATTCCTTTATAGAAGTGACAATAATTGTAAAGGGGATGGCAAAAAAAGAGTATCTTTTGCTACATGGGGAATAAGAGCTTCTAATTACTGGAACTGCATGGATTTAATATGTGCTAGATAATGCAGAGTTTTGTAAGGATGTCAGATATAGGAACTTGGGCCTTCTCAGCCTTTGTGTTTACTTATCTATATGCACATGAAAATGTTGGTCAAAGTATTGCTAGACATAAGTGGTAGCAACAGGAATGAATCATGAATGAAAAGACTTTTATCAATTTTACTGGTGCAAAGAAGTCCAAGAGTATGCTTTGGGTTTCACTCAAGGTGGAGCAGAAACATTGGGCTGGAGAGGTGAAAGAAGAATGGTTCCCTGGCAGTTGGAAGAATGAGTTGGAAAGTCAAAGCTTGCAGGGTCTTTGCCTTTTTTTTTTTTTTGGCTACTTGACAACCTGGGAAGCATGTATTTACCCCTCTGCTTGCCAAGGATTTTATATGGCTTCATCAGTAAATATCTGCAGAATGTTTAAGAGCCTTCCTGGGGGGAGATGCCCAATGAGTAGAAGTTCACTTGAAATGCAAGAGGGGATTTCTGTTGCTAGGGCATTTCCATGATTTCAGAGTTTAAATATCAGGGTGTAAAATTGAGAGCCACTCTGCAATATCAGGGCAGGTTGATTGCCAATGAGCTTAGTGGCCGCTTGCCTCCTTCCCTAGATGTGCTGCCCTTCCCATCCCACCCCCCAGCCTTGGCTGTGAGTTTCGTTTGGTTTGTCTCAGCCGCAAGGACGGTGCCTGTTCGTACGCGCTGTCCCTGTACGCCACCGGCCAAGGACAGATAGCAGTCTCTGGCAGACACACACGTGCGCAGCAGGTGTGGCGGGAACTCCTAAACTGTTTACGAGTGCACAAAGCCCCACGAACAAAGAGGGCAGAAAAGAATGTTGTCATTTTAAGGAAAAATATGTTTTAAGGCCCTGTTAAAAATAAAGCCAAAAAGGAATAGCAAATGGGATGCAGATCGTTTGTGTAGCAGGGATTAGCACTGTGCAAATCCTTCATTCTTCTGAACAGACGTGTACCAGAGGCAGGCCAGACTAGCCAAGGCACCGTCCTGGATACAGGGGATCCACTTTCGGGCTGTTGTTCAGCGAGTTACCTCCAAAATCCACCTTCAGTGGCAACAAGTGGAGGAAGAGGAGAATAGGGTTGTCTTGAGTGATAGAAAGGCTTTAGATGAGCAGAAGTGAGTGCATACATAGTGCAAACATGTATGTAGTGCACTACAGCCTGGTTTGTGGTGAAAGAGTCAGGACTGATGGGTCAAGGCTGAGGAAACATGACAGAACAGGCTGTGTTCTGAAATGGGTACGTGATGATATTTTCAGTTATTTGGGAAGAGCTTTGGGGAATGTCCTTAAGGGTGACGATTTAGCATCCACTGAAGTGATGTAACTTGCTTCCCTCCAGCAGTGTTTCCCAGCAGATGCACCAAAAAATGTAGCCGCAGACTCAAGGTTGCACAGCCCAGCAGTGCCGCGCTTAGCTTCCTTACTCTGCAAAAGGTAAGGAATTGCTCCTCTTACCCACGAGGTCAAGTGCACTTCTGCCCGGAGAGCTATCTGAAAGGTTACTTGTATGGATAGGAGCCTAAATACCCTGGAAAATTTTGTCCTCACTACTGAGTGGTTTCTCGGAGAATTAGGCTCTGCCTGCCTTTATGGACCAGGGTTACTGACTTTTCCAAGCAGGAGGGAATTTCAGCTAAAAGGAAATGAGGAGGCTGAGGCTCCCTTGCTCTTGTCCTTCATCACCTATGTCAAATAATCAGAACTGGGTCATTGGAATAATTCGTTTTTATTACATGAAAACTTAAATCAGAATAATTTATGTTACCTCTCAGTAATGATTTAATGATATGGATGATGTGTAACATATCTGTGTTTATTATACCAGATACAGCTCTTCTGGCCCTTTTGTACTGATTTCACTGTCCATTCAGAATACCTCTTTTCCTAACACAATGTAATTTTCTGCAGCATAAGACTGGAGGAGGATGCAGAGATGTTGCAAGCTGAGCTGTAACGTTTCTCTTTAATGAGCCTCTTCCTGACCCACCCTATGTAAAGCAGTTGACACATCATGTGTTGTGCAGCTGGGGCGGCTCCACTGGCACATACATCCGACACATGAACCTACCGACTCCAGCCTCTTGGAAGCACTGGACCCATGCTGTTCTCCAGAGATGTGTCTAAGTCATTTCCCAGATATCATGGCTCTAGCAGTGGTAGGTGCAAAAGCCGAAGTGGAATTCTCTAATTCAGATTTAGCTGATTCTGTGAAAACAGATTGTGCAAGAGAGACCGACACTGCGTTTCTGGAATTGATTTCCTCTCTTTCCCAGTTTGACCTCCAGTGCTCCTTCTGGCTGCTGGTCTGTGTTCAGGTCTGCGCTTGTAGCCTCTCTGTTCATTTGCCTAGCAGGACTAAGCAGGGCTTTTAAGCTGCACCCACTTAAGCTTGAGTTTTACCTCAAGCAAAGGGTGGATGAGCTGGGTAAGATGCCGGCTGGAGGGGCTGCGTTTCAGTGGTGCTGTGATAGCGGTGGCTCGAGCAGCGTCAGCAGGCAGGCCGGGGCACCAGTGCGGCCCTCAGCATGTGCCATGGCTGGAGGTCTCTGTGCTTGGATGGAGGGAAAACTTTAACCATTTGTTGGTAAAATTTCACACTGTTTTTGCTTTTGATCTTCTTCTGTCCTAAATGACCCCTATGGCAGGAAATTGATTTATATGGTAGCTACTAGAAGACATTTTGTGAACATTTGCTGCTTCTCAAGTTTATTTTCACAGCATGTTTCACCTGAATATTTTCCAGAACAAAAAACCTCAAGCATTCGGCTGTCCTGATAACATGTGCTAGGCTGAAGTTTCCTTCTTCCTTCCAGACCACCTCACAAAACAGCGCTCAAATATTCAGCCTTAATGCTATTTATAAAGGTAACATTGATATGTAAAAACAGCACTTTCTTATGAGGCAACCAACAGATCAAGATCAAACAAGGTTTGCCAGCATTTTTGGCAAACTGCGAGCCACTGCTCTTCACATACTCAGGTGAGGGGAGCAACAGCTCAAGTGAAAAAGCTTCAGAGAAACTAAAACTTTCAGGGGATGATGCATTTCAGGTTAATAACTGGTTAGAAGGCAGAAAAATAACCAACAGGAATAGGCAGGCTGCTTTCACAGCAGAGAGAAAAGGGTACAGATGATCGACTGTACTGGTAGCTCCTAAATATACTGCTAAAACTGTTGGTGTCTCTAAGATACTGTTTGGTGAAGGCAGGAGAATCTGGGGGGGCGGAAAGAAAGTCTGATTTATTTATTTTATTTTTATTTTTTATTTTTACTTTTCTGAGTATTTACAACCAGTGGAAAACTGGGCACTTTGTTCTGATCCACTATGGCAACTCCTTTGTTCTTAGGTACTATATCATTAATTATTTTTGTCAGCATCATAAATAACCTAAAATAGCTGGTTACATCCTTCTGTAAAGAAAGTTAAGCCTGTAATTCCCTGTAGGGCTTCCCTTGGTCTTGTTTGCCTCAGTTAGAGTGTACATATGTGATCTTTAGTCAGTCAGGTGTTTAAGTACCTTATTGGTCTGACACATTGGATCTTAGCTGGTGGCTGCAGATTTCTCTATCTTCTCCAAGGCCCACTGAAATCAGTGAATACCTTCAGGACCCTCAGCTTGGGATTTTTATGCAGAGACCTCTCTAGACTAAACATTAAATATTCCAAGGAGATCAGTGCAGCGCATGGAAAACACGACTATAGAGAAAAAAGGAAATGGGAAAAAAAAAGAAGCAATAGACAGAGAAGCTTAGAAGAGATTTACAAAATATGCAGCATGCACAAGTAGGGGAGTGACTTTTCAAAGTCTTGCTACCATTTAGTCAGCTAAAAGTAGTACCTCTAAAAAGGTTCAGATTTTCAAGTCATTTATCACTAGGAATGAAAGGGATTGGATTTTTGCTATTTATTTATTCTTTTTTTGGGGGGGGGGGCTGGGGGCAGTGTTATTTCCTCAAGTGTTTTTGTGCTCAGGGGTAAAGTATTCCCTCCCAAATTGTTGTTACACATAAAGCTGAGTACCTTTGTACACTATTCAAGTTTAATAACTACATCCTGCAGCTTTGACGTGAACTGACTTAAATTTGCTGTCAGATGCTTTTCCAGTTAGATGAGCAGCCTGGCTTCTCCAGTTGGGCTGCCTGCGCTTCCCATAGGCTGCAGCCGGGAGGTCACTTGGAAACCACCCCTCGGATCTGGCTATTTAGATGTGTCGTTAGTCTTGTTGTAGGCCCTTAGTGTTTATATTCTGGCCACGTATCAGTGCTCCTATGAGACTTGTCGGCAACAAAACTCATTGCATTTTAGTGACGTTATTGCAGGCTGAATAGCAAACAGATCAAGGGCATGAGAATCCAAGCTGTGAAATGCTAAGGGAATCCCTGCCTGCCCTGCAGGAAAGCAGGGCTAAGGCAGCCTGTGCAGCTGCAGGGAATGCAGCAAGGGACCAAATGGAGGCAGCAAGGCAGGTGGGAGAGCACAAGACTGGTTACTCCTGGTGCCTGTCCAGCAGGGCAGGGAGAAATAAGGCAGACTTGGTGGTGTCAGAAGGCCCCTGCTTGTGGAGGTGAGGGGGTGCTGAGAAAGCCTCGGCTTTTGGGTTGGAGATGCAGTTGGTTTCCGTGTGACTTGTCACTTGAGTATTTAAAAAAATCATCAGCAGGGTCACTGGAACAGTGGTATTGTGCTTTTCAATATTTTGCTATTTAAAAGCAGAGAATTGTTGCCAAATGAATTATAAAATTAGAGTGTTTAATTGTCTTGTATAGTAACAGCTTGTGCATGGGGAAGTTTGCAAGTCCTTTCCAGCCTGTGCACTGTCAAGCCACCTAAGGCCATAGATGTGGTTTGTAATGTGGTAATAGAAACAGTGTTTTGCTTTTTGCATCCTGTCATTCCAGTATTGCTATTGCTGATAGAAATGAGAACTGTGCAGACTTCTGTTTTTGGAAAATTGTGTGTGTGTGTGCAATGACGTTTCTTAGCTTACAATGGACTTAGTTACAGACTTTCTTAAAAAAGACAAGACGTTCAAGCACTGCTGACGGAATTGCCCAAGCAAAGTAGAGGAAAAACAGAGAATATCTTTCTATGAATGTCTGTGGGTATGAGGGTGTATGTTAGCGTGGATGTACATTAGACTGGATGAAATGGAGTTTGCTCTGAGGGCTGCATTCAGCAGCGGACCGGCTCCTTCAACAGAGTAAAGGGAGCTCTTGATTCACCTATCAGTGGAACCTCATCTTTTTTAGATTAATGCTTGTTTACCGAGTGACCAGCTATGGTAAGTTGGTGGCACTGATGCCAAAACCTCGCCATGGTATATGATCTGAATTTCCCCGTTACATGCAAATGCTTTTTTCTGGGACAAATATATTTTGGAGCTCAAGTATTTGAAGGATGTTAACACAGATGACCAACCCAAAAAATTTACACAATAGGAAACAGAGTATTTTTAGAGAAGATCCAGATGAAATTAATATGGAATGGTGTTAAATGTCATAAAGTTTAATAGGAAGTACACTGGTTGAAAATGGTACTTTATGAATAAATATTCCTCTAAATAGTAGTTTTTCTAAGCTTGCTTTGGAGATATTTGGTTTTAAAAGATTCAAACCTAAGATATTTTCCACTTCTGGAACTCTGTTTTTGACAGAATATTACAGTTCCAGTATTCCTGGAAAAATCAGAACTTAATGAGTGCATTACATTCTTAAGAAACAGTAAAGGGGGGAAAAGAAGGTACTGGAAACTGCAGAATTTAACTCGGTCTAGGTCCTTTTTTTTTCTTTCCTTTTTAATCTATCAAAGAAAAAAATGTGTAATATTCAGTATTAGTGATTCTAAGCTGCAGCTTTCACAATTTACTGCAGTTATCAAGGCTATTTGCTTTGTGGACCTGCATTTGCCCTTCTTGCATTCATTTTCTGCCCTTCTTGCTTTCCTCAGCTGAGAAGCAACCTCGGCATCGTTGGTTCCAGCTCCTCTGTCTCTTTGTGGTCCTGTGTTGTTCACTTCAGGCAATCCTAAATGTGGAGAAATCTAAGCTCCCTGGCCTCAGAATTAGACTGCAGCTCATCTCATCTGAGACCTTAGACAGGGGGGCAGTGATTCCCAGCTCCCTGAGGTGCTGAAGCTCATCTAACCTGGCCTTGTGTTTACTAGAGCACTGCACTTGCTGACCGGGTGCTTTTCAGCAGTAGAAATCGGCAGTTTCAGCAGTGTGGTGCCCTCCTAGCAGACAAGCATTTTCCACCAACATTTTTAAGTGAGTAAAAATACAAATAAATAATCTGAGAATGAAAGAGCCTATTCACCAAACATTGGTAAAGCAACTCCCCAGTAAAAATAAATGTTTGGCAAATGATCTTTCATTTGAAAATTAGATCCAGATTTTTACAAATGGAGAAGGGTGAAGACCTGTGTCAGATGTAGGACAGTGCAATTTGTTTACAAACTGTGTTGCCACGAAGTGGTATACAATGTTCCGCGTGTGGAAAAATGCAATCCAGGCAAAAAGTAAACTTTGTTTGTCAGAGGACTTGAAATAAGAGCACTGTGAACTCTTTCCTTCATATATACGTATATATGTATGTATAACGTAGTGTCCCCGTAGTGTTCAGGCCTATGCAATTCAGGACAGAGTTACTTGGCAACATATAGTTTTAAAATTGAAGGTTTCTTGAAGGCTTCTTAAAATTGAAGGAAGATGGGGAAAGCATTATGCGCTGATTGCTACGATGAAAGAAAAACAAGCACAAAAGGAGAATTTCACAAAAGTCAGGTATTCTGTTCCCTGCTTGTCTTTTGTCCTAATGTAGCTGTTAGTGTAAGTGCACTGTTATTGCCTGGATAGTCTCCTTCCATGAGGAAAAGCATTTGCGTCAGCCATGGAGCTGAACTCATTATAAAGCCTGGTATTTGATTCCAGCACAAAGGAAAAGGACGCATACACAGCATTCCTTTCCATTTGTAAAAACAAGCCTGAAGGATAATGATCTCATTAAAAAGCAGCGGTATCTCTGCCATCTTTTCGAGACACCATGTATATCTGAAAGCTAAATATCTAGGTATTGTTTTTACTAAAAATAAAAATCGATGTAAACCATATTACTTTGGAAAACCTAACTGTCCCCAAAATGCACTGATTTTGTACCCCTGTATAAATTCTCTGAATTCAAAGGAATAGCTGATTTATAGCACATATACTAAACCCTCCCTAAATCACAGCAAGACAATATTTGTAAGTGCGTGGAATTTATTAAGAGCTAAATCTAATATCTTTGTGCTCTGGTCTAAGGTGAATTTATGTTGCAATAGACTATGTTGCTAATAGACTAAGTAAATGATGAGTCAGACTGTAAAAAATGATTTACGAATTGTGAATAAAGCATTTCTAGCTGTAAAATCATTTAAGTATTATAGCCAGGGAACAAATAATTTTAGCAATGGCACAATAAGGAGCGTATCTATGGCTTTTCTACTGCGATAACTTGCCTTATTTTGCAACTGCCATTTTTTTTTGATTTATCTATCTTAGAATTGCAGTCATACATATGTGCACACATACCTTCACTAATGCTAATTGTGGTAGGCGGATTAAATAGGATGATTATAATTTAGTTTCTGTTTTCTTTGCCCGTAGTCTTTGATTCCCTTTGTTTTTGCAATTTTGCTTGCCCGGAAAAAGGAAAAAAATCATAGAAGACCATATTCCTGAGAAGTTTGATAAATACACTACTCAATTCCTGTTGGGGGGCGGGGAAAGGGAAGAAAACAAAAAGACACCAAACAAGCCTGCCTCACCTACTTCTCCTGTAAGTATTTATCATGCTAGATGTGACACAGCTTAGTCATCATGGATCTGAGCCAGATCTCAATGACCATTTTTGTAAAGTTTTACATTAGCTGGGATTGCCAGTGTGTGTTGTCCTGGTTGTACTCCTCAGCTTTGGGGCCAAATTTTTAGCCATGGCAGCTTGCTTTGCTTGCAGCTGTCTAGCTGGGAGTTGCACTTGGTCAGAATATGAGACCAAGCTGGAAACTGGAGTCAGTGCTTATGCAGAATTCATCCCAAACACCTTCCTGCTTGGTAAGGTTAAGGATGGGGTTGATAAAACAAAGAAATGTCCAGTTACTGTGCAGTGTTGTAGCCCACAGGGTGAATGTGTTTGTGCAGTATGACATAGGGGATTTTAAAATTAAACCAAGGAGATGGTAATATACATAGTTGTTTGTGTGGTACTGAGAAAATATACATTGAGATTTTAAAATTAAACCAAGAAGATAGTAATATACATAGTTGTGTGGTACTGAGAAAATATACATTGGTTTAAGTTATTATTTTAAACTTAATATCCTTCTAGGAGAATCTAAATCCTGTATTTCCCAAAAACATGAATGCAGCAGCATTTGAACACTAAGCGAGAGAGGTTTATCGTGCATATGGTACCTATTTGAATTTTTTAAATGTCTAATTTCTGCTGTGGAAATGGAGGCCAGCTTGAGTTATTTATTGTGGGATGCAGGAGGAAATCATGACCCTTTACAGGGACACTTCAGAATCCCTGCGCCATCCAGCCAGTTTTCTCCTGTCACACCTACTTAAATTTTCAAAAAGAAGCTTTAATGTATTGAGTGTGCCTTGGATCATACTTGTTCCTGAGCACTTATGACAGCTTTCAGAGATTGCTGGTGGCTCCCAGTAGATTGTAATTCTAGAAACAGGAGCCTGATGCTAAGCATCACCACCTGTTCTCCATTATTTTCCTTCAGAAGAAAACAATGCAGGGATAAGATTACATACTAATGGAAGCCATTTTCACTAAATAGGTACATTTGGTCACATGTAATTTGGTGCATCATAAAAAAAATAAAATAATAAAAAAAAATAGTAAGCTGTTTTCAAAAGCAAATAAAATTTAAATGAAGAGTTTCTGAAGTATGTTAACTAAACCCAATTCTTCCATGGCAGGTATATCAATATGCAGCATGTAAGTAAATACAGATTCCTTGTTGGAATAGCAGTGTTTTTAAATTTGATTTGTTGACATATTCTAAAAGACTCTGGACCTCATTCAGCTCTTTGTAAATCCACTGCAGGGCTAGATTTGAACCTTTCTGGTGTTTCTGCTGGAAGTGCTATTTTTTTGCTTAGCTTAGAAAAATACAGGTCTTATCTCTAACAGGTTTTGCTACTGCCTCTCAATAGAAATTTTAAGTGTAACAGTATTTGCAAATCATATAGTTGTATGTTATATTTTGCTATTATTTTTCATACATCAGTACTGTCCTGTTACGTCCTTCCTCTATATTCATGTGGATATATCTAAATAAGTGAAGGAATTTGAAAAAACATTATCATTGGTAAATATGCGCCTAGTTTCAAGGTGTGTGTGCAGAGTAGGTGGTAGGGTTTTCAAGCACGATAGCACACGTATGTCACCCTCCCCTGAAATCCCAGGCATGGTAACGTTCATACAGCATCTGTGCAAGATAACGTGACTCGTGCGCAGTAGTGCTTTTTGGAAGAAAGCGTCCCCGGAGACCAGCAGTCCTGCGTATGGATACAGACCAGTCACCAGTGAGGGACCAGAAGCTGGTTCTTAACTTTTCTTGTTGTTGTTTTTGTTGCCATTCCTTTTGCTGATGGTATTCCCAGAACTGTTGGCAGAGGTTTTTTTTTTCTTCCTGCTTATGCTACTTGTTGGTTCTGTGTTGAGAGTCCTCAGCTACTTTCTGTAGTACAGTTTCTTGCAAACCCTTAGGTTTTAACCTGCTTAACAAAGTTTTTGGTTTGTTTACTTTTGTTTTGAAACAACACAAATATGAATTCCCTGAATCTTGAAAACAAGACTTTTCCCAAGAGTTGGACCACTGCCTTTCCTGCATGCAGTAAAGATTTTTTACGCTCACAAATGTGTCTCATGACTTAAATGCGTATACCTTTGGTTAAACTACAAAAGCAGACTTTTTAAGCTTTGGAAGAGCTTCATTTTGGATGTGTAAGGTAGGCTGTTTCACACCATGACTTTGATCTGTGTGGAAATGAGCGGATGTGGTGTTTTGTAATGACTGATAACGCGCTCGAGATTTTCCCTTGCACACACGGTTTCTGTGGATTTTTTAATAATTTCTCAGAGCTGCTGTGAGGTAACTTAAAAGTGAACGTTTCCAACTAATTCGGAAGTTTACATTTCGTAATATTTTTACGCTGCAATATATGATTGCTCCGTAAATCTTTACTTATGTGATAAATCTTTGATGGGTAAATCCATTAAAAATCTGGTGAAATCATAGGTTTACGTGTCACAGTAAGGGCTGCTTGCAGCAGGGGGAGAGATGGAAAGATCGTGTCTTGTAGCCTTTTGATTTCCTAAATAAATAAAACCCTTTGTTCTGATTTTGGCTGGGAAGGTCTCTTTGGTGGCCAGCCACAAAATCTCCATTAATTTGCATCAGGTTTTTCTCCCTCGCAGAGCAGATAAGAGCAGCACTGGCCTGAACATGAGCTCTCTTGCAGAGTGGGAACGTGTACCCCTGCAAGGAGCACGGTACCGATAGCTCCTCTTGTCGCCCCCTAATGAGCCTCTAATGAGCACAGCAATCAAGGAGAGCTACGAACATGGTTCTGCCTAGCAGGTCCTCACTAAAACAACAGTTTGCAGCTTTTCTTTTGAACTTTCTGATAGGAAAGATAAGGGTGCTACTGCATGTCTCTAACAAATCTGTAGCATGCCATTATTTTCTACTCAGAAGTGCACGTGTGTGTGTGCGCTTGTTTAAATGAAAGACAGGCTATGACCATATGCACTTTGGAGACTTAGAGATAATTAACTGGAATTTGTTTGTATATGATAAAAAAAAAAAAAACTGTGGTCTAGCCGTAAGTAAAAAGAAACACTGAAAAGAAATAAAGAAAGAAAACTGGATTTGTGTGGCAGAGATAGCAACAGCCTCTAGAAAGAAAGTGGGGAGGCAGATGAAACACTAACTGCACTAAAGTCAATGGTACTTCCCTTTCTCTCTGCCCCAGTGAGGTCAGGATGGGTTTGCATAAGCTGGAAGAGGCACTGAGGCACCTCTGCTTGTTCCGATTTTGTTCCTGGCATATGGTCTCTGCTGGGCCACTGCTCTGCAGATAGCTGGGTCCTCCTGGTGTGACACACTGTAGCCAGCACTGCTAACACTGACAGAGTATCCATCATGCTTTGACAGGTTTTATAACCAGGGCTTAAAATAGAGGTGAATGATTACGAATAGGGGTGTATAGGAGGACACCACGTGTAAATGACAGGGAATTGGGTCATGTGGGAACTACCCTTGTCATGATGGAGCAAGGCTATCTAGGGCTACTTCATTACTTTCTAGGAAAGCTAGGAAATGTTCTTTCGCCATAATCCCATGGCATGGTCAATGAGTTTAAGGAAACCATGGCTATGGGATTATGGCGGAAGATTATCCATAGTCTAAGAAATATGTATGAATTGTTAAATAGGCTAATAAGTTCACACAGAAAATACCATAGGCTCTGTTTTCATGTGCAAGTTTGGAAAGTAGATCTGCATTTTCTTCATACTTGCCTGGTAATGTGGTCACCTTGATTCATTTTTGTTACCTCTCTATAAAGGGGGTAATGGTCAAAGGTACAGAGTCATGTATATTTACTACATCTGACAAGAGGGTGCAGGTTTTGAAGAGGAAAAGAATGATGCAGCTAACTGGGCAGGGGCTGGGAAAAATTGCTTCTACTGTGGAAGTTTTATGTGGCTTTGGCATGGCCAAACTGCTTAATCTCCTCTACCTTGGGACTCTCTTTTTTTGTTTTGTTTTGTTTGAAAACTTCCCCCAAAACCACACAAATCTTTTCTGCCTTTGCTTGGTCTTGTTTATGTAGTCTCTACAGCAGAAGTAGTGATTGTACAGTATTAAAGATGGATGCAACACCTAGATGCTGCCTCGGGACGTGGCGATAGTGCCAGTAGTATCTGCGTGTAGTACCCATTCAGGGAGGGGTTGACTGTTGTGCGTGTCCTCTGAGGCACCTAAATGCAAACAATACTTGCTAATGTAGCCTGCAGTCCCCTGGAGAATCTAAGAAATGTAGAATATAAGTTGTCAAGAAGGTAGTGCTGTGTTACCACGGTTCCTGTTTCTTTGGCTTTCCTAGTGAGCATCAGATACGTTTGGACGTATCAATGAAAACTAGTATCGGGTTGCTGCATCTGGCTTAGCTTCAGAAGGGGAAAAACAGGAATGGGGTAGACAAACAGGCCACCTGCTATAAAATGTGGGTGACCAGTATCAGGAGAAAACAAATCCTTAATGGGTATTTATTCCAAGGGCTGTTACAAAGAAACAGCTCTGAGGCTGATGTTGTGCCACGCACAGGGGATTAAACTTTCTAATGACTTACGTTGATTAACATCCAAGACATGCAGGACAAGGAGTAGATTCAGTTAATCCACATAAAGAATATTATTTTTCG